>CAXIEQ010000106.1:0-20740 GCA_964023945.1 Ectemnius cavifrons
GTCCTCGAGTATTCTGGCCCTCAGGATCGTAATCAGGAGTAGAACACACGTATTTTCGACGCAAAATGACGAGAGGAATCGAATGCCGCAAGCGGAATTCAAATACGAGTCTCCGTTCGTCTGGAAATCGCAGTCATATCCAAAAACCTATCTTCGATTATTTTGGATCCCAAAATCATAATCTGGAATAGAACACATGCATTTCCGACGCAAAATGACGAGAGGAATCGATTGCCGCAAGCAGAATTCAAATCCGAGCCTCCGTTCTTCTGGAAATCGCAGTCATATCAGAAAACCTGTCCTCGAGTATTCTGGACCTCAGGATCGTAATCTGGAATAGAACACAAGCATTTTCGACGTAAAATGCCGAGAGGAATCGAATGCCGCAAGCAGAATTCAAATCCGAGTCTCCGTTCGTCTGGAAATCGCAGTCATATGCAAAAACCTATCTTCGAGCAGTTTGGCTCCCAAAATCATAATCTGCAATAGAACACATGCATTTCCGACGTAAAATGATGAGAGGAATCGAATGCCGCAAGCAGAATTCAAATCCGAGCCTCCCTTCGTCTGGAAGTCGCAGTCATATGCAAAAACCTATCTTCGAGTATTTTGGCTCCCAAAATCATAATCTGGAATAGAACACATGCATTTTCGACGCAAAATGATGAGAGGAATCGAATGCCGCAAGCAGAATTCAAATCCGAGCCTCCCTTCGTCTGGAAATCGCAGTCATATGCAAAAACCTGTCTTCGAGTATTTTGGCTCCCAAAATTATAATCTGGAATAGAACACATGCATTTCCGACGCAAAATGACGAGAGGAATCGATTGCCGCAAGCAGAATTCAAATCCGAGCCTCCCTTCGTCTGGAATTCGCAGTCATATGCAAAAACATATCTTCGAGTATTTTGGCTCCCAAAATCATAATCTGGAATAGAACACACATATTTCCTACGCAAAATGACGAGAGGAATCGAATGCCGCAAGCAGAATTCAAATCCGAGCATCCGTTCTTCTGGAAATCGCAGTCATATCAGAAAACCGGTCCTCGAGTATTCTGGACCTCAGGATCGTAATCTGGAATAGAACACAAGCATTTTCGACGTAAAATGACGAGAGGAATCGAATGCCGCAAGCAGAATTCAAATCCGAGCCTCCCTTCGTCTGGAAATCGCAGTCATATGCAAAAACCTGTCTTCGAGTATTTTGGCTCCCAAAATTATAATCTGGAATAGAACACACATATTTCCTACGCAAAATGACGAGAGGAATCGAATGCCGCAAGCAGAATTCAAATCCGGGTCTCCGTTCATCTGGAAATCGCAGTCATATCAGAAAACCTGTCCTCGAGTATTCTGGACCTCAGGATCCTAATCTGGAATAGAACACAGGCATTTTCGACGTAAAATGCCGAGAGGAATCGAATGCCGCAAGCAGAATTCAAATCCGAGCCTCCGTTCTTCTGGAAATCGCAGTCATATCAGAAAACCGGTCCTCGAGTATTCTGGACCTCAGGATCGTAATCTGGAATAGAACACAAGCATTTTCGGCGTAAAATGACGAGAGGAATCGAATGCCGCAAGCAGAATTCAAATCCGAGTCTCCGTTCATCTGGAAATCGCAGTCATATCAGAAAACCTGTCCTCGAGTATTCTGGACCTCAGGATCCTAATCTGGAATAGAACACAGGCATTTTCGACGTAAAATGCCGAGAGGAATCGAATGCCGCAAGCAGAATTCAAATCCGAGTCTCCGTTCGTCTGGAAATCGCAGTCATATGCAAAAACCTATCTTCGAGTAGTTTGGCTCCCAAAATCATAATCTGCAATAGAACACATGCATTGCCGACGCAAAATGACGAGAGGAATCGATTGCCGCAAGCAGAATTCAAATCCGAGTCTCCGTTCATCTGGAAATCGCAGTCATATCAGAAAACCTGTCCTCGAGTATTCTGGACCTCAGGATCCTAATCTGGAATAGAACACATGCATTTCCGACGCAAAATGACGAGAGGAATCGAATGCCGCAAGCAGAATTCAAATCCGAGTCTCCGTTCGTCTGGAAGTCGCAGTCATATCAGAAAATCTGTCCCCGAGTATTCTGGCCCTCAGGATCGTAATCAGGAGTAGAACACACGTATTTTCGACGCAAAATGACGAGAGGAATCGAATGCCGCAAGCGGAATTCAAATACGAGTCTCCGTTCGTCTGGAAATCGCAGTCATATCCAAAAACCTATCTTCGATTATTTTGGATCCCAAAATCATAATCTGGAATAGAACACATGCATTTCCGACGCAAAATGACGAGAGGAATCGATTGCCGCAAGCAGAATTCAAATCCGAGCCTCCGTTCTTCTGGAAATCGCAGTCATATCAGAAAACCTGTCCTCGAGTATTCTGGACCTCAGGATCGTAATCTGGAATAGAACACAAGCATTTTCGACGTAAAATGACGAGAGGAATCGAATGCCGCAAGCAGAATTCAAATCCGAGTCTCCGTTCGTCTGGAAATCGCAGTCATATCTAAAAACCTATCTTCGATTATTTTGGATCCCAAAATCATAATCTGGAATAGAACACATGCATTTCCGACGCAAAATGACGAGAGGAATCGATTGCCGCAAGCAGAATTCAAATCCGAGCCTCCGTTCTTCTGGAAATCGCAGTCATATCAGAAAACCTGTCCTCGAGTATTCTGGACCTCAGGATCGTAATCTGGAATAGAACACAAGCATTTTCGACGTAAAATGCCGAGAGGAATCGAATGCCGCAAGCAGAATTCAAATCCGAGCCTCCGTTCTGCTGGAAATCGCAGTCATATCAGAAAACCTGTCCTCGAGTATTCTGGACCTCAGGATCGTAATCTGGAATAGAACACAAGCATTTTCGACGTAAAATGCCGAGAGGAATCGAATGCCGCAAGCAGAATTCAAATCCGAGTCTCCGTTCGTCTGGAAATCGCAGTCATATGCAAAAACCTATCTTCGAGTATTTTGGCTCCCAAAATTATAATCTGGAATAGAACACACATATTTCCTACGCAAAATGACGAGAGGAATCGAATGCCGCAAGCAGAATTCAAATCCGGGTCTCCGTTCATCTGGAAATCGCAGTCATATCAGAAAACCTGTCCTCGAGTATTCTGGACCTCAGGATCCTAATCTGGAATAGAACACATGCATTTCCGACGCAAAATGACGAGAGGAATCGAATGCCGCAAGCAGAATTCAAATCCGAGTCTCCGTTCGTCTGGAAGTCGCAGTCATATCAGAAAATCTGTCCTCGAGTATTCTGGCCCTCAGGATCGTAATCAGGAGTAGAACACACGTATTTTCGACGCAAAATGACGAGAGGAATCGAATGCCGCAAGCGGAATTCAAATACGAGTCTCCGTTCGTCTGGAAATCGCAGTCATATCCAAAAACCTATCTTAGACTGTTTTGGCTCCCAAAATCATAATCTGGAGTAGAACACACATATTTCCTACGCAAAATGACGAGAGGAATCGAATGCCGCAAGCAGAATTCAAATCCGAGCCTCCGTTCGTCTGGAAATCACAGTCATATCAGAAAACCTGTCCTCGAGTATTCTGGACCTCAGGATCGTAATCTGGAATAGAACACAAGCATTTTCGGCGTAAAATGACGAGAGGAATCGAATGCCGCAAGCAGAATTCAAATCCGAGCCTCCCTTCGTCTGGAAATCGCAGTCATATGCAAAAACCTGTCTTCGAGTATTTTGGCTCCCAAAATTATAATCTGGAATAGAACACACATATTTCCTACGCAAAATGACGAGAGGAATCGAATGCCGCAAGCAGAATTCAAATCCGGGTCTCCGTTCATCTGGAAATCGCAGTCATATCAGAAAACCTGTCCTCGAGTATTCTGGACCTCAGGATCCTAATCTGGAATAGAACACACATATTTCCTACGCAAAATGACGAGAGGAATCGAATCACGCAAGCAGAATTCAAATCCGGGTCTCCGTTCATCTGGAAATCGCAGTCATATCAGAAAACCTGTCCTCGAGTATTCTGGACCTCAGGATCCTAATCTGGAATAGAACACAGGCATTTTCGACGTAAAATGCCGAGAGGAATCGAATGCCGCAAGCAGAATTCAAATCTGAGCCTCCGTTCTTCTGGAAATCGCAGTCATATCAGAAAACCGGTCCTCGAGTATTCTGGACCTCAGGATCGTAATCTGGAATAGAACACAAGCATTTTCGACGTAAAATGACGAGAGGAATCGAATGCCGCAAGCAGAATTCAAATCCGGGTCTCCGTTCATCTGGAAATCGCAGTCATATCAGAAAACCTGTCCTCGAGTATTCTGGACCTCAGGATCCTAATCTGGAATAGAACACAGGCATTTTCGACGTAAAATGCCGAGAGGAATCGAATGCCGCAAGCAGAATTCAAATCTGAGCCTCCGTTCTTCTGGAAATCGCAGTCATATCAGAAAACCTGTCCTCGAGTATTCTGGACCTCAGGATCCTAATCTGGAATAGAACACATGCATTTCCGACGCAAAATGACGAGAGGAATCGAATGCCGCAAGCAGAATTCAAATCCGAGTCTCCGTTCGTCTGGAAGTCGCAGTCATATCAGAAAATCTGTCCTCGAGTATTCTGGCCCTCAGGATCGTAATCAGGAGTAGAACACACGTATTTTCGACGCAAAATGACGAGAGGAATCGAATGCCGCAAGCGGAATTCAAATACGAGTCTCCGTTCGTCTGGAAATCGCAGTCATATCCAAAAACCTATCTTAGACTGTTTTGGCTCCCAAAATCATAATCTGGAGTAGAACACACATATTTCCTACGCAAAATGACGAGAGGAATCGAATGCCGCAAGCAGAATTCAAATCCGAGCCTCCGTTCGTCTGGAAATCACAGTCATATCAGAAAACCTGTCCTCGAGTATTCTGGACCTCAGGATCGTAATCTGGAATAGAACACAAGCATTTTCGGCGTAAAATGACGAGAGGAATCGAATGCCGCAAGCAGAATTCAAATCCGAGCCTCCCTTCGTCTGGAAATCGCAGTCATATGCAAAAACCTGTCTTCGAGTATTTTGGCTCCCAAAATTATAATCTGGAATAGAACACACATATTTCCTACGCAAAATGACGAGAGGAATCGAATGCCGCAAGCAGAATTCAAATCCGGGTCTCCGTTCATCTGGAAATCGCAGTCATATCAGAAAACCTGTCCTCGAGTATTCTGGACCTCAGGATCCTAATCTGGAATAGAACACAGGCATTTTTGACGTAAAATGCCGAGAGGAATCGAATGCCGCAAGCAGAATTCAAATCTGAGCCTCCGTTCTTCTGGAAATCGCAGTCATATCAGAAAACCGGTCCTCGAGTATTCTGGACCTCAGGATCGTAATCTGGAATAGAACACAAGCATTTTCGACGTAAAATGACGAGAGGAATCGAATGCCGTGTTACATATTCATCCTCATCGGACTACTTTTCTTAGCCTTATGTCACACGTAGATTCAATAATTTTAACTCGCTAGTCTCCTACATAGTTTTCCCATGCGTATTTTTCGAGCCTTAAAACTGTGACTTCGACTCTTTCGTTCCGTCTTATCTCAAAAACACAATCCTTCGTTAGGGATCATCACAGCGTGCTCTTAACGAACTCTGCAGCTGTGCACTTAGTGCATCTCATAAATTCTTAGAACTCCAGCGTAGTCTCAGACTTCTGGCGTCTCTATCCCTACCTATGCCCCTTTTCACTGGATTTTTCGGGTATATAAACCCTTAATTTCTGGAGCAAAGGGGGAAACAGTTCCGAACTCTCATCGACGGCGAAGCTCTGTCAATCGGACCAGCGAAGAACACCGTAGTAGATCGAGCACTAGTCTCCTTCGAAGCAGTTACAATTACCGTACGTACATCGTGTCTCATCGCGATCGTTAGGCAAGTCACAGTTCTTTCGTTAGTTTTCCCCCGTTCAAATCGTAACGTAAAACGAACTCATATAATTTTGTAACAACATCTCAAAACCACAGAAACTCTCATTGTATATTTTTGTGTTTGTATTATTTACTATTCAGAATATATTGAACATTATTCTAGTTTTCATTAAGAAACCATTTGTGTCATCATTACTGAATTCCTGTTTGGTCAACCTTGTTTCAAATAAGCATAACAAGGAAAAGAATAACAAAAGATCCCACGAGGATACATCTTTACCGCTCGAGGTGTATCCGGCGAGCCATAGTAAGGTTTAACGATCTTAGAGCATATTTTAGGACTCGCGAAGCCTGGCTCGTAACAAATTGGTGACAGCGGTGGGATACTCAGATTTTATCAGTTCACAAACTGCCTAGTAAAGTTGTTTTTCTCCTTGCGCTTAGTTGAATTACATTATTAGAATGGCTAAACAGGAGTCTGATATTAATGTTCTTATGCAAGAGTTGAAACTCAAGTCAACCATTCAGAAATTTGTTCGAGATATTCCTAATTTCGATGGAAAAAGAAATGAACTTAAATATTTTGTTCAATGTGTTGAGGACGGTGCAGATGGTTTGCCGTCGGCTTTAGAAACAAAATATTTAAGCGCTGTAATTAAAAAGTTAAAAGGTACCGCTAGAGAGAGCGTGGATGGTGAGACGTTCACAAGCATGAATGCTTTGTTACACCATTTAAAGAAATGTTTTGCCCCGGGTAGAAGTCTGTGGTCTTTTCAAGACGAAATTACGCGATTACGGATCTACCGGGATGAAAGTGTACAAGATTACATAGACAGAACGCGTCACGTAACGCATAATGCTCGCGCGGCAGTGAATCAAGAGTATGAAGAGGAACATAGAGCAGCTGCATTAAAGTTTTTGGAACGCGGTGTAATTGATAAATTTATATACGGGTTACCGGAACGGTACTTGTCGCGAGTGAACCCGAAGAATTATAAGAAGATAGAAGAAGCGTTTGAAGAGGTCATGGAGATCACTCGAGGATGGAGTGAGCATAATCGGAGCTCGAATGGTTACCGTTATCGAAATAACGACGGGCCCCGACACTTTAACAACCAGCGACCATTCAATCCGAACTGGAGCCGACACCATGGATCCCAAACAGAGACTACATCTGGTGTGGAGGAAAACCCACGGGGTTACGGCAAACCGACCGCCTTCGCTGTAGAGCGTGGCAGACCAAGGACCCCGGGTGTCATAAATTTCCCCCATCAGCAGTTTCAACAACAGCATCCAAGGCAACCAGAAAGGGTCGGAAGGTATCAGAACCACGAGAGCTGTAAGTGCTGCAATTGCATGCACAAAAGCTGCGATGGTAATTATCATAATTTTAAGAACCAACCAAATTTTGCCCAGATGAGTAATAACTATGCTCAGCCTGGTAGTTCGTACGCTCAGCCGAGCAACGATATTAAGTCAAAAAATTCGCAGCATTTAAACTTCGATCGCGTTCACCGTGTTGGCGATCAGGTGAACAGAAGCGAACAAACTCGCCAGCAACATGTACGATTCCAAGAGAATCCCCAAAGAAAGCAGTAATTAAGGAAGCCCCGATTCCAAAAATTCGTGTAAAAGTACCGGAATTAAAAGGAGGGCTTGGAGAATTTTTAGTAGACGGAGGAGCGTCCGTAAATTTAATAACGTTTGAAGCTTTGAATTTACAAGAAGTAAGGATTCATAAAGAAGAAATTGAAGTAACTGGAGTTGCATCTATTCCAATTCTCACAACGGGAACCGTAACTCTTCACATCAATGAGACACCTTGTCTATTCTATGTGATAAAGAATCTTCAATTGCCAGCCAGTGGTTTACTCGGTAGCGCTTATCTATTACAAGAAGAGGCTGAAATTTCGTATTTCCATAAAACCCTCGTAATTAGAGATAGACCGACAAAACCCATAGGGTTCATAAATTATCGAAGCCCAGAGGAACAAGAAAATCAATCTACGGAGAAGCAACATTTGATACCGGCACGAAGCAGTCAGTGCATTACAGTTCGGTTAGCGAACACAACTCTCCGCGAAGGTTATTTACCACGAATAAAAACTCAAGACGACGTTTATATCGGAGAAGCAGCAGTTCCCAACAACAATGGCACTTGTCACGTAATGGCAACTAACACAAGTGACCAAGATGTTCGATTTGATTTACCACCTCAAGAAATTTATCCGTACGATTTTATTAGTTCATCCGAAGAAGATTATTACATGAAGAATTCTGGACATAAGTTTATATCACCTCAAGAACGAGTCAAGGAAATTAAAAAGACCCTTGATATGGACCACATGAATAGTGAAGAAAGGCAACATGTGCTACAACTCGTGCAAGAATACTCGGACAGGTTCTTTCTACCTGGAGACAATTTGGGAAAGGCACCCAACTTCCAACACTCCATTCACACTACGGACAATATACCCATAAATACCCGGCAGTACAGGTATCCGCCAGTGCATCAAAAAGAGATCGACGATCAGGTAAAGGCTTTGCTTAAAGAAGGAATAATTAAACCTTCCAGTTCTCCTTACAATTCACCTTTATGGATAGTACCAAAGAAACCAGATGCCCAAGGTAACAAGCGTTGGCGTATGGTTATAGATTTCAGAGCTCTTAATAACAAAACAGTTAGTGATAAATTCCCGTTACCACAAATAACCGAAATTTTAGATAGATTAGGAGGAGCTAAATATTTTTCAGTGTTCGACTTAGCTAATGGTTTTCATCAAATAGAAATGAATCCGCAAGATCGTTCAAAAACAGCATTTACTACTCCCACTGGTCATTATGAATTTGCTCGCATGCCTTTTGGTTTGAAAAATGCACCACCTACTTTCCAACGTCTTATGAATCAAGTTTTAACCGGATTACAAGGAACTGAATTGTTTGTATACCTTGATGATATTGTTGTTTATTCTTCATCTTTGAGAGAACATGAAATTAAAATTCGAAAATTAATGAATAGATTGCGTGAAAATGGATTAACTTTACAAACCAGTAAATGTCAATTTCTCCGTAAGGAAGTTGGTTATTTAGGACACATTATTTCTGAACAAGGCGTTAGACCAGATCCGAAAAAGTTAGAATCTGTCGAAAAATTCCCAGTACCAACTAATCAAAAATGTATTCGTCAATTTCTTGGATTAGCAGGTTATTACCGACGTTTTATTGAAAATTTTACTACAAAAGCTAAACCATTAGTAGGTTTATTAGGAAAAGGAATTAGATTTGTTTGGAATGAAGAACAACAACTGAGTTTTGATCAATTGCGCAAAGAGCTTTGTCAACAACCAATTTTACAATATCCTGACTTTTCAAAACCTTTCGTTATTACCACTGATGCATCCGAATTCGCAGTAGGAGCAATTCTTAGTCAAGGCGAAATAGGAAAAGATTTACCAATTGCATATGCTTCACGTACGCTAAATAAAGCTGAGAAAAATTATTCAGCTGTTGAAAAAGAATGTCTCGCTATGGTATATGCAGTACAACATTTTCGACCTTACGTATATGGCACTAAATTTACTTTGGTCACCGATCATAGACCGTTAGTTTGGTTACACTCAGTTAAAGATCCTACCTCTCGTTTAATGAAATGGAGATTAAGACTTCTAGAATTTGAATATGATGTAGTTTATAAAGCAGGAAAGATCAATCAAAATGCAGATGCTTTGTCTAGAAACCCAGTTCATTGTTTGCCGTTGATCCCTAAAGATGATGATCCAGATTTCAAGATACAAATTCCTAAAGCTCCAGCAAACCCTGAAGGTATTGGTAGTCGTATTAAACAGTTAACACGTGACAGGCAAAAGAGACCTTTAGTCAGACACTCAGAAAGTGAATCAGATGGAAGCAATTCAGACAACGACCGTCCTCGTAGATACCCTTTTAAGCCAAGTTTTCTTCCCAGCACGGAGAATTTCCGCCCAAATCCTCGTCTTTCAGATCCTATACATCCATCTGGTAGTAATATCCTTCCCGGCGACCTGATGTCCTTCAATGAAGCGCCCAGTAATTCTACGCCCATTCCTGCAGAGAGTCTAGACGACACAGAGATTTACAATCGTTCCGCCAACACTTCACGATCCACTTCTTTACCCTTAGATGACACAGACCAGACTGTTCTTTTACCTGAACCCCTTGTACCCATGCAGGCTGCCTCACATAACTTAAACCCTCAAATTGCATCCCCCAGAATTTCGGACACTCTCCTTGACTTTAAAGAACATACCCTCTCAACCGATAGAAATAGCGATAGTGAGGACACGGAAGGTTTCCAGATGACCTTTTCCCCAACTCCTCTTTTGTCCCGCAAAGCAAACTTTGTTCACTTTATCTCAGCCGACTGTAATTCAAACACTCCAATCACTAAATCCTTAGAAGAAATGGACTATTTAGATATCGAATCCATTAGGAGTCAGTCCCCTTCTAAGAATCAGGTCTTGATCTCTGACAGGAATAATAGGAGGATTGTGAGTGTGATCGCCACCAAACATTTTTATGATCAATTAAGTAAAGAGAAATTACTGAAAGGTTTAGAAGTTTTACGTAGTACTCTCAAAAAGTCGAAGATTTATTCGTTTAGGATCTCCGCAGTAGGAGATGGTCATGATCATATCCCACATAAAGAATTTGGAGAACTTGTGAGGAAAGTGTTCCAACACTCCAATGTTAACATCGTTATTTGTACGTCTAATGTTATTGTTCCACCCACTGAAAATAGACAATTAATAATTGAAGAAGCTCATAGTAGTTTGTTAGGAGGACACAAAGGTGTCACTAAAACTTATAATCGTTTGCGACCACACTATTCTTGGCCTGAAATGAAAACCGATATACAAAATTTTATTCGTACTTGTACTAGTTGCCAAGAACAGAAGTTAGTTAGATTGAAAACCTGCCAACCAATGCTTATTACTGACACACCATCTGAACCCTTTGAAAAGATTTCTTTAGATACAGTTGGGCCTTTGCCGATATCACACAATGGAAATAAACATATTCTTACTATGCAAGATAATTTGACTAAATATTGCCTGGCGGTACCAATTCCTGATATCCGTGCAACAACAATAGCAGATGCCTTTGCTCGTAATTTCATCGCCATATATGGAGCGCCTAAAGCAATTCTTACTGATAGAGGAAGCAGTTTCATTGGAAAGGTTCTGAGCCAGTTAGCAGAGACCTTCAAAATCAAGCAAGTGACCACTTCTGGTTACCGCCCACAAACGAATGGAGCCCTCGAGAGAAGTCATATCGTACTCACAGAATATTTAAAGCATTACATGGAATCCTACCAAGATTGGGATCACCTTTTACCATTTGCCATGTTGTCCTACAACACATCAGTTCATGAAGCAACTGGTTTCACTCCATACGAATTAATATTCGGAAAACTCGCAAGATTACCATCAGCTTTTCCATCAGAAGAGAAATTAAAAACCTACAGCTCATATATGATAGATCTAGTTACCCGACTAGAGGATATGAGATTCATAGCAGCAAACAAACTAATTGAAGCCAAACGTCGTTCCAAACATTACTACGATAGACATGCGAATCCTGTCACTTTCAAACCCGGTGATTCTGTATATGTACTCAAAGAACCTCGTCTTAGTAAATTTGATCCACACTATGTGGGACCTTATACAATAATTAACGTAACAGATTTGAACAATATAGTTTTACAAACGTCAGAAAATAAAATATTAACAAAACATGCTGACAAGTTGAAAGCAGCTCGCGTGTAGAAAGAAAAGGATCACTCGTTTTAAACAGGTAACAATAATATACAAAATTGGAGATTGATAGAAACTAAATAGCATCCTGCATTTTCTCTGCCACATTCGACTAGATGATTATCTGCATAAACCATAGGTAAGACAGCCGTAGATTTAAGTTTGCGAAAATGTATCTATCCGAGCCATCATAATCTGTAAAACCATTGTAATATCTTGTATTTTAGCAATTAAGTACACTTCACTACACACTACATTGCGTTTCAAACATGCGCCACATATTCTCACTAAACAGTCTCATGGGCCTGTTTAAGAAAATTCGTCCGATTTCTTTTATGAAGCATCACGATTTGCGCGATGTTCAATCTAAGGGGGGAGGTGTTACATATTCATCCTCATCGGACTACTTTTCTTAGCCTTATGTCACACGTAGATTCAATAATTTTAACTCGCTAGTCTCCTACATAGTTTTCCCATGCGTATTTTTCGAGCCTTAAAACTGTGACTTCGACTCTTTCGTTCCGTCTTATCTCAAAAACACAATCCTTCGTTAGGGATCATCACAGCGTGCTCTTAACGAACTCTGCAGCTGTGCACTTAGTGCATCTCATAAATTCTTAGAACTCCAGCGTAGTCTCAGACTTCTGGCGTCTCTATCCCTACCTATGCCCCTTTTCACTGGATTTTTCGGGTATATAAACCCTTAATTTCTGGAGCAAAGGGGGAAACAGTTCCGAACTCTCATCGACGGCGAAGCTCTGTCAATCGGACCAGCGAAGAACACCGTAGTAGATCGAGCACTAGTCTCCTTCGAAGCAGTTACAATTACCGTACGTACATCGTGTCTCATCGCGATCGTTAGGCAAGTCACAGTTCTTTCGTTAGTTTTCCCCCGTTCAAATCGTAACGTAAAACGAACTCATATAATTTTGTAACAACATCTCAAAACCACAGAAACTCTCATTGTATATTTTTGTGTTTGTATTATTTACTATTCAGAATATATTGAACATTATTCTAGTTTTCATTAAGAAACCATTTGTGTCATCATTACTGAATTCCTGTTTGGTCAACCTTGTTTCAAATAAGCATAACAAGGAAAAGAATAACAAAAGATCCCACGAGGATACATCTTTACCGCTCGAGGTGTATCCGGCGAGCCATAGTAAGGTTTAACGATCTTAGAGCATATTTTAGGACTCGCGAAGCCTGGCTCGTAACAGCCGCAAGCAGAATTCAAATCCGGGTCTCCGTTCATCTGGAAATCGCAGTCATATCAGAAAACCTGTCCTCGAGTATTCTGGACCTCAGGATCCTAATCTGGAATAGAACACAGGCATTTTCGACGTAAAATGCCGAGAGGAATCGAATGCCGCAAGCAGAATTCAAATCTGAGCCTCCGTTCTTCTGGAAATCGCAGTCATATCAGAAAACCTGTCCTCGAGTATTCTGGACCTCAGGATCCTAATCTGGAATAGAACACATGCATTTCCGACGCAAAATGACGAGAGGAATCGAATGCCGCAAGCAGAATTCAAATCCGAGTCTCCGTTCGTCTGGAAGTCGCAGTCATATCAGAAAATCTGTCCTCGAGTATTCTGGCCCTCAGGATCGTAATCAGGAGTAGAACACACGTATTTCCGACGCAAAATGACGAGAGGAATCGAATGCCGCAAGCGGAATTCAAATACGAGTCTCCGTTCGTCTGGAAATCGCAGTCATATCAGAAAACCGGTCCTCGAGTATTCTGGACCTCAGGATCGTAATCTGGAATAGAACACAAGCATTTTCGACGTAAAATGACGAGAGGAATCGAATGCCGCAAGCAGAATTCAAATCCGAGTCTCCGTTCGTCTGGAAATGGCAGTCATATGCAAAAACCTATCTTCGAGTAGTTTGGCTCCCAAAATCATAATCTGCAATAGAACACATGCATTTCCGACGTAAAATGATGAGAGGAATAGAATGCCGCAAGCAGAATTCAAATCCGAGCCTCCCTTCGTCTGGAAATCGCAGTCATATGCAAAAACCTATCTTCGAGTATTTTGGCTCCCAAAATCATAATCTGGAATAGAACACATGCATTTTCGACGCAAAATGATGAGAGGAATCGAATGCCGCAAGCAGAATTCAAATCCGAGCCTCCGTTCTTCTGGAAATCGCAGTCATATCAGAAAACCGGTCCTCGAGTATTCTGGACCTCAGGATCGTAATCTGGAATAGAACACAAGCATTTTCGACGTAAAATGACGAGAGGAATCGAATGCCGCAAGCAGAATTCAAATCCGAGTCTCCGTTCGTCTGGAAATCGCAGTCATATCAGAAAACCGGTCCTCGAGTATTCTGGACCTCAGGATCGTAATCTGGAATAGAACACAAGCATTTTCGACGTAAAATGACGAGAGGAATCGAATGCCGCAAGCAGAATTCAAATCCGAGCCTCCCTTCGTCTGGAAATCGCAGTCATATGCAAAAACCTGTCTTCGAGTATTTTGGCTCCCAAAATTATAATCTGGAATAGAACACATGCATTTCCGACGCAAAATGACGAGAGGAATCGATTGCCGCAAGCAGAATTCAAAACCTAGTCTCCGTTCTTCTGGAAATCGCAGTCATATCAGAAAACCTGTCCTCGAGTATTCTGGACCTCAGGATCGTAATCTGGAATAGAACACAAGCATTTTCGACGTAAAATGCCGAGAGGAATCGAATGCTGCAAACAGAATTCAAATCCGAGCCTCCCTTCGTCTGGAAATCGTAGTCATATGCAAAAACCTATCTTCGAGTATTTTGGCTCCCAAAATCATAATCTGGAATAGAACACATGCATTTTCGACGCAAAATGATGAGAGGAATCGAATGCCGCAAGCAGAATTCAAATCCGAGCCTCCCTTCGTCTGGAATTCGCAGTCATATGCAAAAACATATCTTCGAGTATTTTGGCTCCCAAAATCATAATCTGGAATAGAACACACATATTTCCTACGCAAAATGACGAGAGGAATCGAATGCCGCAAGCAGAATTCAAATCCGAGTCTCCGTTCGTCTGGAAGTCGCAGTCATATCAGAAAATCTGTCCTCGAGTATTCTGGCCCTCAGGATCGTAATCAGGAGTAGAACACACGTATTTTCGACGCAAAATGACGAGAGGAATCGAATGCCGCAAGCGGAATTCAAATACGAGTCTCCGTTCGTCTGGAAATCGCAGTCATATCCAAAAACCTATCTTAGACTGTTTTGGTTCCCAAAATCATAATCTGGAGTAGAACACACATGTTTCCTACGCAAAATGACGAGAGGAATCGAATGCCGCAAGCAGAATTCAAATCCGAGTCTCCGTTCGTCTGGAAATCGCAGTCATATGCAAAAACCTATCTTCGAGTAGTTTGGCTCCCAAAATCATAATCTGCAATAGAACACATGCATTGCCGACGCAAAATGATGAGAGGAATCGATTGCCGCAAGCAGAATTCAAATCCGAGTCTCCGTTCATCTGGAAATCGCAGTCATATCAGAAAACCTGTCCTCGAGTATTCTGGACCTCAGGATCCTAATCTGGAATAGAACACAGGCATTTTCGACGTAAAATGCCGAGAGGAATCGAATGCCGCAAGCAGAATTCAAATCCGAGCATCCGTTCTTCTGGAAATCGCAGTCATATCAGAAAACCGGTCCTCGAGTATTCTGGACCTCAGGATCGTAATCTGGAATAGAACACAAGCATTTTCGACGTAAAATGACGAGAGGAATCGAATGCCGCAAGCAGAATTCAAATCCGAGTCTCCGTTCGTCTGGAAATCGCAGTCATATGCAAAAACCTATCTTCGAGTAGTTTGGCTCCCAAAATCATAATCTGCAATAGAACACATGCATTGCCGACGCAAAATGATCAGAGGAATCGATTGCCGCAAGCAGAATTCAAATCCGAGTCTCCGTTCATCTGGAAATCGCAGTCATATCAGAAAACCTGTCCTCGAGTATTCTGGACCTCAGGATCCTAATCTGGAATAGAACACATGCATTTCCGACGCAAAATGACGAGAGGAATCGAATGCCGCAAGCGGAATTCAAATACGAGTCTCCGTTCGTCTGGAAATCGCAGTCATATCCAAAAACCTATCTTAGACTGTTTTGGCTCCCAAAATCATAATCTGGAGTAGAACACACATGTTTCCTACGCAAAATGACGAGAGGAATCGAATGCCGCAAGCAGAATTCAAATCCGAGCCTCCGTTCGTCTGGAAATCACAGTCATATCAGAAAACCTGTCCTCGAGTATTCTGGACCTCAGGATCGTAATCTGGAATAGAACACAAGCATTTTCGGCGTAAAATGACGAGAGGAATCGAATGCCGCAAGCAGAATTCAAATCCGAGCCTCCCTTCGTCTGGAAATCGCAGTCATATGCAAAAACCTGTCTTCGAGTATTTTGGCTCCCAAAATTATAATCTGGAATAGAACACATGCATTTCCGACGCAAAATGACGAGAGGAATCGATTGCCGCAAGCAGAATTCAAAACCGAGTCTCCGTTCTTCTGGAAATCGCAGTCATATCAGAAAACCTGTCCTCGAGTATTCTGGACCTCAGGATCGTAATCTGGAATAGAACACAAGCATTTTCGACGTAAAATGCCGAGAGGAATCGAATGCTGCAAACAGAATTCAAATCCGAGCCTCCCTTCGTCTGGAAATCGCAGTCATATGCAAAAACCTGTCTTCGAGTATTTTGGCTCCCAAAATCATAATCTGGAATAGAACACACATATTTCCTACGCAAAATGACGAGAGGAATCGAATGCCGCAAACAGAATTCAAATCCGAGCCTCCGTTCGTCTGGAAATCACAGTCATATCAGAAAACCTGTCCTCGAGTATTCTGGACCTCAGGATCGTAATCTGGAATAGAACACAAGCATTTTCGGCGTAAAATGACGAGAGGAATCGAATGCCGCAAGCAGAATTCAAATCCGAGCCTCCCTTCGTCTGGAAATCGCAGTCATATGCAAAAACCTGTCTTCGAGTATTTTGGCTCCCAAAATTATAATCTGGAATAGAACACACATATTTCCTACGCAAAATGACGAGAGGAATCGAATGCCGCAAGCAGAATTCAAATCCGGGTCTCCGTTCATCTGGAAATCGCAGTCATATCAGAAAACCTGTCCTCGAGTATTCTGGACCTCAGGATCCTAATCTGGAATAGAACACAGGCATTTTCGACGTAAAATGCCGAGAGGAATCGAATGCCGCAAGCAGAATTCAAATCCGAGCATCCGTTCTTCTGGAAATCGCAGTCATATCAGAAAACCGGTCCTCGAGTATTCTGGACCTCAGGATCGTAATCTGGAATAGAACACAAGCATTTTCGACGTAAAATGACGAGAGGAATCGAATGCCGCAAGCAGAATTCAAATCCGAGTCTCCGTTCGTCTGGAAATCGCAGTCATATGCAAAAACCTATCTTCGAGTAGTTTGGCTCCCAAAATCATAATCTGCAATAGAACACATGCATTGCCGACGCAAAATGATGAGAGGAATCGATTGCCGCAAGCAGAATTCAAATCCGAGTCTCCGTTCATCTGGAAATCGCAGTCATATCAGAAAACCTGTCCTCGAGTATTCTGGACCTCAGGATCCTAATCTGGAATAGAACACATGCATTTCCGACGCAAAATGACGAGAGGAATCGAATGCCGCAAGCAGAATTCAAATCCGAGTCTCCGTTCGTCTGGAAGTCGCAGTCATATCAGAAAATCTGTCCTCGAGTATTCTGGCCCTCAGGATCGTAATCAGGAGTAGAACACACGTATTTTCGACGCAAAATGACGAGAGGAATCGAATGCCGCAAGCGGAATTCAAATACGAGTCTCCGTTCGTCTGGAAATCGCAGTCATATCCAAAAACCTATCTTAGACTGTTTTGGCTCCCAAAATCATAATCTGGAGTAGAACACACATGTTTCCTACGCAAAATGACGAGAGGAATCGAATGCCGCAAGCAGAATTCAAATCCGAGCCTCCGTTCGTCTGGAAATCACAGTCATATCAGAAAACCTGTCCTCGAGTATTCTGGACCTCAGGATTGTAATCTGGAATAGAACACAAGCATTTTCGGCGTAAAATGACGAGAGGAATCGAATGCCGCAAGCAGAATTCAAATCCGAGCCTCCCTTCGTCTGGAAATCGCAGTCATATGCAAAAACCTGTCTTCGAGTATTTTGGCTCCCAAAATTATAATCTGGAATAGAACACACATATTTCCTACGCAAAATGACGAGAGGAATCGAATGCCGCAAGCAGAATTCAAATCCGGGTCTCCGTTCATCTGGAAATCGCAGTCATATCAGAAAACCTGTCCTCGAGTATTCTGGCCCTCAGGATCGTAATCAGGAGTAGAACACACGTATTTTCGACGCAAAATGACGAGAGGAATCGAATGCCGCAAGCGGAATTCAAATACGAGTCTCCGTTCGTCTGGAAGTCGCAGTCATATCTAAAAACCTATCTTCGATTATTTTGGATCCCAAAATCATAATCTGGAATAGAACACATGCATTTCCGACGCAAAATGACGAGAGGAATCGATTGCCACAAGCAGAATTCAAATCCGAGTCTCCGTTCGTCTGGAAATCGCAGTCATATCTAAAAACCTATCTTCGATTATTTTGGATCCCAAAATCATAATCTGGAATAGAACACATGCATTTCCGACGCAAAATGACGAGAGGAATCGATTGCCGCAAGCAGAATTCAAATCCGAGCCTCCGTTCTTCTGGAAATCGCAGTCATATCAGAAAACCTGTCCTCGAGTATTCTGGACCTCAGGATCGTAATCTGGAATAGAACACAAGCATTTTCGACGTAAAATGACGAGAGGAATCGAATGCCGCAAGCAGAATTCAAATCCGAGTCTCCGTTCGTCTGGAAATCGCAGTCATATCTAAAAACCTATCTTCGATTATTTTGGATCCCAAAATCATAATCTGGAATAGAACACATGCATTTCCGACGCAAAATGACGAGAGGAATCGATTGCCGCAAGCAGAATTCAAATCCGAGCCTCCGTTCTTCTGGAAATCGCAGTCATATCAGAAAACCTGTCCTCGAGTATTCTGGACCTCAGGATCGTAATCTGGAATAGAACACAAGCATTTTCGACGTAAAATGCCGAGAGGAATCGAATGCCGCAAGCAGAATTCAAATCCGAGTCTCCGTTCGTCTGGAAATCGCAGTCATATGCAAAAACCTATCTTCGAGCAGTTTGGCTCCCAAAATCATAATCTGCAATAGAACACATGCATTTCCGACGTAAAATGATGAGAGGAATCGAATGCCGCAAGCAGAATTCAAATCCGAGCCTCCCTTCGTCTGGAAGTCGCAGTCATATGCAAAAACCTATCTTCGAGTATTTTGGCTCCCAAAATCATAATCTGGAATAGAACACATGCATTTTCGACGCAAAATGATGAGAGGAATCGAATGCCGCAAGCAGAATTCAAATCCGAGCCTCCCTTCGTCTGGAAATCGCAGTCATATGCAAAAACCTGTCTTCGAGTATTTTGGCTCCCAAAATTATAATCTGGAATAGAACACATGCATTTCCGACGCAAAATGACGAGAGGAATCGATTGCCGCAAGCAGAATTCAAATCCGAGCCTCCCTTCGTCTGGAATTCGCAGTCATATGCAAAAACATATCTTCGAGTATTTTGGCTCCCAAAATCATAATCTGGAATAGAACACACATATTTCCTACGCAAAATGACGAGAGGAATCGAATGCCGCAAGCAGAATTCAAATCCGAGCATCCGTTCTTCTGGAAATCGCAGTCATATCAGAAAACCGGTCCTCGAGTATTCTGGACCTCAGGATCGTAATCTGGAATAGAACACAAGCATTTTCGACGTAAAATGACGAGAGGAATCGAATGCCGCAAGCAGAATTCAAATCCGAGCCTCCCTTCGTCTGGAAATCGCAGTCATATGCAAAAACCTGTCTTCGAGTATTTTGGCTCCCAAAATTATAATCTGGAATAGAACACACATATTTCCTACGCAAAATGACGAGAGGAATCGAATGCCGCAAGCAGAATTCAAATCCGGGTCTCCGTTCATCTGGAAATCGCAGTCATATCAGAAAACCTGTCCTCGAGTATTCTGGACCTCAGGATCCTAATCTGGAATAGAACACAGGCATTTTCGACGTAAAATGCCGAGAGGAATCGAATGCCGCAAGCAGAATTCAAATCCGAGCCTCCGTTCTTCTGGAAATCGCAGTCATATCAGAAAACCGGTCCTCGAGTATTCTGGACCTCAGGATCGTAATCTGGAATAGAACACAAGCATTTTCGGCGTAAAATGACGAGAGGAATCGAATGCCGCAAGCAGAATTCAAATCCGAGTCTCCGTTCATCTGGAAATCGCAGTCATATCAGAAAACCTGTCCTCGAGTATTCTGGACCTCAGGATCCTAATCTGGAATAGAACACAGGCATTTTCGACGTAAAATGCCGAGAGGAATCGAATGCCGCAAGCAGAATTCAAATCCGAGTCTCCGTTCGTCTGGAAATCGCAGTCATATGCAAAAACCTATCTTCGAGTAGTTTGGCTCCCAAAATCATAATCTGCAATAGAACACATGCATTGCCGACGCAAAATGACGAGAGGAATCGATTGCCGCAAGCAGAATTCAAATCCGAGTCTCCGTTCATCTGGAAATCGCAGTCATATCAGAAAACCTGTCCTCGAGTATTCTGGACCTCAGGATCCTAATCTGGAATAGAACACATGCATTTCCGACGCAAAATGACGAGAGGAATCGAATGCCGCAAGCAGAATTCAAATCCGAGTCTCCGTTCGTCTGGAAGTCGCAGTCATATCAGAAAATCTGTCCCCGAGTATTCTGGCCCTCAGGATCGTAATCAGGAGTAGAACACACGTATTTTCGACGCAAAATGACGAGAGGAATCGAATGCCGCAAGCGGAATTCAAATACGAGTCTCCGTTCGTCTGGAAATCGC
>CAXIEQ010000107.1:0-15580 GCA_964023945.1 Ectemnius cavifrons
ATTGGTCGCGGTTGGACAGGGTTAAGTCTGGGTTGGCTTAGGGTTGGAGAGGGTTAAGCCTGGGTTGGCTCTGGGTTGGATAAAAGGCAGGTCCGAGCGTTTTGCCAATGGCCCGGTGGCCGAACCAGGGTTGGTCGGGGTTGGATCAGGGTTGGTCGGGGTTGGATACTTGTTAGGTTAGACCGTTTTTGTTCGGCGCGAATGTTTGGGACTGAGTGCCTTAAATTATAATAGTGTTAAAATTAAGGTGAGATAACATAGTATTACGTGCCTGTGGCGTGTTGTCGGGTTGGAAAAAAAATGTATGGCTAAATTGGGCGGACAGGCGTGAGACGTCACAAGGGAAAACCCCCGATACATGGCATGGACGCCCAAATAACGTGTCAAGACACTCTTGACGTTTGTCTCTTAACATTTGTCTTTTAACTTTCTCTATTGACACTGTCTTATAAAACCATATGTTTTGGGACACACCGCGTCATAATCGCGATATAGATTAAGTCGTAGCCTCTAACACAACTACAACGAACCACGAGCATTTATTGGGAATGATCAGGTATTGACGATAATGATCGTGAGTCGTTGGAGGAATATTACTGTAACCATAAGAATACCTATAACTTCGGGACACCGCGTAGACGAGCTCGCGCCAAGCATTCCCACGTACTCCTGTACACGTGCGACCGTAAGATAATCATTCGTAAGATTCCCAGAGGAGGATAATCAAAGAGTATCCAGTAGGCAAGACCTACATTCCATTCTCACTAAAAACAATTCAAAGTCACGTACAGGAAGTGGTCAAGGCTCTAGGCCGTCTACTAGAGATAAGGCACGCGTGAGAAACCGCGACAGTTCCCAAGCTCCGTTATCTAGGTCTCAGGTTGCAACCCGACCTGGGAACTGCAGCAGTAGAGATAAGGCACGCGTGAGAACTGCAAGGTAGCGATAAGGTGCGAACGCTGGACCACGGTAGCGTGGGATCGCTAACGTGGCATTCCCGAACTTAGTATAATTACGGGGACCTCAGACAGGAGCCCTCAGTCTTCATCGAGCAGTCAGAGTGAACAGAGCTAGTGACAACCAAGTGACAAGTGACAGTACCAGTGTTAGTACCAAGCACAGCTGAGCTACTACCAGCGACAGTGCCAAGCACGGCTAAAAGCTACTACCATTCAATTAACGTAAGTCCGCATACTCACTCTGAATCTCGTGTTGACTCCGTGGCTGCTCCCCACGTTAATTAACTTTACCAATGGACCGCAATTCTCTGGCAAGCATTCGATGTTAACTTGTTCTTGAATAGGCAAATCATGCCATTATTATCTCACAAGTCTTGTTCATGGACCTGCAAATTACCACAACCTCAATTAACCAGCGAAGGTACCTATGTTTCGCGCCTTTACTAGGCGAAGGAACCACGGCATCGCGCTATCCCCTTACTACTTACCATCAAGCGAAGGTATCAATGTTTCGCGCCTTTACTAGGCGAAGGAACTGCGGCATCGCGCTACCCTTAAACTCCTAATATTAAGCGAAGGTACCGGAGTTTCGCGCCTTTACTAGGCGAAGGAACCAGGAGGCCGCGCTTCCTATAACTCATCCATGCAGGCACCTGAAACAGGAATTTCAATCAATTACTTCTCGTTCACAGGCTTTTGGTATCCGCGCCACTCAGTGGGCGAAGGTGTCCATCGGACCGCGCTTGACAAAGCGATCGGCAAGCCGCACCAGCAAAAGCTAAAGAACAGAATGCCAAAGGAGAATGCTCCTCGCCGTCGAAGACCGGCCTCGCGGCGAAGCCGTCGCTCCGGCCAACGGGCCCAAGAGCAGCGAAGGCTCCGCACCGAGCGACTACGGTTGTGGGAGACTAACGACGACCAGCCCGGACCGTCGTACGCGCCCGCAGCGATCGACCCCCGAGCATACTCCCCTGAGCCAAGACCCACTACTCCAATCCCCTTAATAGAAAACCCTCCTTCTCCTAATCAGCTTCCACAACACCTCCAGCAAGTCCTATCCGATTTGCATATGACCCTTGACCAATTTCGCGATCTCCCAACTCCCACTAGACCTGATACCCCCGATTCTATTGTTTCTACCTCCTCTTAGAATTAAGGCTAAATGTAATTCGTTGGCTCCTATTGTAATAATACTTTAAAATATATAATTATTCCTTGACACCGCGTTCTTATTGAGAGTCCCTGGTTAAACATGTACAGGTCCTGGTTCGTATTAGGGAGTGGAACATCCACCTAGGCGCTTAAACCAGCGCCTCCCTCTTGTGCCGGCCAGCGCTTACAAAAGCGCTCGTTTCCAGCGCTGCCCTCAGCGCTTACCCAGCGCTATCAACCAGCGCTCACAGGTATGAAACTTCTGCCATAAGCACAAAAGTGTACGGACCACTACCAACTCATGTATTCCAATAGGACATTCGGGATCATGCCGGCTGACCGACAGCCTACTAGCCCACACAGGCGTTGGCATAAACGAGGACGCCGTAGCGGCAAGAAAATGCGCGAGCGCAGACAGAAATACCAGGAGCACCTATTACGCGAGGCCCTTACAGATCCCCTCGTTACTCCTGAAAGAATTCGCACTCCACCTTCTCATACATCCAACGAACTGCCAGAATCCCCAGTTTATGCTCCCATATTCCTCATGGAAGAACCACCCGAGGGACACTGCCATCCCTACGCCGAAATGCACGATGCCTCGGGACATCACATTTTTACATTCATGCCTCCGCCTCCCTCACATTCGACAGTCGAAATAACTGAAATACCCCCCGAACCACTCACGGAGCACCGCACGCTCCCTGACTACTGTTACCCCATCACGATCACTATCGACGATTAAATAAACATATTCTGAAGCAATAGAGCTGATAAACCTTTACCACATTTTATTACCCACCTACTATTATTCTATCTTACCACATCTTTATTACCTACCTACTATCATTCTACCTTACCATATTTCATTACCTACCTACTACTATTCTACTTTACCACATTTCAACACTTACCTACCGGTGTTGAATCGCTGTTCTACATTAACATCCATGACATAGTTATCTGCAGTCTCACTGCTACTATTTACCTGTAAGATTTCCTCTCCCGTGCGGAACCGGATCGTAGCGCGGCTAAGCCGAGTAGTCCCCTCCATTAGGTTATCCCCTCTCGACTCTCTACAGCAGTGCCTCATCCCAGGGTAAAGTTCAGTGCAAGCGACTGACCCGAAAAAGAGGCAAACAAAAATCGAAAATAAGCACGTCTGGGAATTAGATCGACTAATAGGTTGCGGAAGACCACGACCTTCGGCCGACGCCTCCCTGAGACGTAACAGCTTAAATTTTCTGGTGGCAGCGGTGGGATTGTAACTGTTGCAAAGAGAGACAAAAAGAGGAGACATCGAGACCGGAGTACGGCACAAAAAGCATGCCGAATACCAGATCCACCACCCACACTGAAAGGAATCTTGCCGAGCGAGAACAGCGAATCCAGGAGTTAGAAGAACAGGTGACTGAGACCGGACAACGGGTTTTGGACGAACACCAAAGGATAGCGCAACAAACCTCTGCTATGGAGGACATCCAACGCGTTATGCAGTCCTTGGAGGACCTGCGTTTAGAAGTAGCCAACGTGAAGCAATGGCAAGAGAGCCGTTTGGACTCTACAATCGGGACTCAAGGACCGGCGACAACAACTCACGGAACCAACATACAGCTTCGCGACGCCATCGATGTCGTTCCAAAATTCGACGGATACAACATGTCCGTATTCCAATTCGGACGAGCCTGCGAACGTGCCAGGGACATGCTCCCTTCGCACTTGGAACCATCCCTTACGCGGATGATCCAGAACAAATTGCAGGGACACGCATTAAATGCCACCGAAGACGCGGACGCGCTGACGGTTTCCGCGATCATCGAGCGATTACAAACTTACTTTGCGCCGAAAAAGACTCTAAACCAATACCGCGGTGAACTCGCTAATGCCTGCAAGGCACCAAACGAACACATAATGACCTACATCGGACGCATTAAAGATCTCCGCACCGCGATAATGGAAGGCGAGCGTCGCGCTCGTGGAGCTCTGTCTCGCGCGTTAACCAAAGACATTGAAGAAGACGTAATGGAAGGCTTTCGCGAAGGATTACCGCCCAACTTGGCCCTTCGACTTCAAGTGGAAGGATGCTCCGATTTGGAGGACGCATTCATGAAGACCGTGCAACTTGTCAAACAGATGGAGACGGAAGCAGTCAAACACCATCTACCGCGAAACCCTGAAGTAAAACCGTTCTATCCACGAAGTGACTCCAATAACTATCCCGAACGTCGCCGCGATAATAGGGACCGTATCGAACACAATCGCCGTCCCGTAAACGTACGTCGGTCAGACGATTACCAGCCACGTACTAACAACTCACACGCGTACCCGCCACGCAATAGTCGGCCAACCGAATACCGACCACGCAGCGATGAGCGAGGCGCGTATCAACCGCGCAACAACAGGCCAAACGATTATAGGCCGCGCATTAACACACACGACGCCGGTCCGTCACGTGACTACCGCCATAACAATGGACAATGGCAACAAGGAAGGAACACACAGCAAGGAATAGTGTGCAATTTCTGCAAATATCCAGGGCACGATATGTCCGAATGCAGAAAACTCGCGTATCGTAAGGCGCAAGAAGCCGCCAATAACCAGTCGGGAAACGGGGGAAGCGCTCCGACACACCCCGACGCCCGCCGGACCGCGACGCAGCAAGGGCGTCAAGGAGGGACAATGGGCGACGGCCAGCCGGGCCCGAGGGCTACCGGATTGCCACCGTCTGCCTAGACAAACACAGTAGAGTCCCCACAGTTTTGCTCTCCTCACCACAATTAATCGGATGCGTACGTCTCATGCTCGATTCAGGGGCCGAGGTCAACCTGATCAAAGAGCGAGTCGTATGTCCCAACGCATCTATACAAAGAGGAGCGAAACTGACACTTCAAGGGATATCCCCAGTCCCAATTATTACCCGAGGGCTAATAATCGTGGACCTGGTCGGATGTCGAATCCCGATGCACGTGATAGAGAATGACGTGCCCATCTGTCAAGACGGGATATTAGGCTCACAATTCCTGGCCGAACAAGCGGCATTAGTTGATTACGAAAATCAACGCATATGGGTACAAGGGAAGTATGTACCTTTCTACGAGCCAACTACAGTACGAATTCCGGCTCGCACTGCCGTACCAGTAGCCGTCAATATAGCCAATCCGGAGCTAACGACGGGATACATTTCACTGTATCAGCCCAGACCTGGTACATATATGGGCAACGCACTAGTATCGAATATAAAGGGTAAAGCTTACCTACCTCTGTTCAACACGTCGAACGAAGATTTCGATCTCTTAGTGCCCACTCTGGAACTACACGAGGTCTCCATCCAGGGGGATCCCGATGTAGGCTGCGCCGCATTCTCCTCCCGAGGGCAGGAGGATGGACAAAGCGAACTGCTACCTGGAGAAGAAAGAAAGGAAGTGGTAAAGTCATTACTACGGCTTGATCACTTAAACGACGAAGAAAGAAGGAACGTCGAAGGACTCATCGAAGACAGCCTCGACAGATTTCATATACCAGGCGACCAACTACACGCCACTAATGCGGCAGAACATGCCATCCACACTATCGACGACGTACCAAACCACGTTAAGCAATATAGATACGCACCCGCACAAAAGGAGGAGATCACTCGTCAAGTGCAGGAGTTGCTCAACACCGACGTGATAGAAGTATCAAAATCACCATACAACTCGCCGTTGTGGATAGTCCCTAAGAAACCAGACTCCCACGGGAACAAACGATGGAGGATGGTTATAGACTACAGAGCATTGAACGAAAAAACGATCGGTGATGCATACCCGTTGCCAAATATAACCGACATCCTAGACCAACTAGGAGGAGCGAAGTATTTCTCGTGCTTCGATCTAGCTTCAGGCTTTCATCAAATACCTATGGCAAAGTCGGACGCCCACAAAACAGCATTTTCCACTCCTTTTGGCCACTACCAATTTAAAAGAATGCCATTTGGACTGAAAAATGCCCCAGCCACGTTCCAAAGACTGATGGATAACGTATTGTCAGGACTACAAGGAAACGAATTATTCGTCTATCTTGATGATATCGTTATTTACGCCAAGTCACTACGGGAACACGAAATTAAATATCATAGGTTAGTAGCAAGACTCAGAGATGCTAACCTAAAACTACAACCGGATAAGTGCGAATTTCTGCGGAGAGAAGTGGCTTATCTCGGCCACATAATCAGTGAACACGGAGTAAAACCCGACCCCAAAAAGATTGAGGCAATCGAAGCATTCCCTACTCCTAAAACATCCACGAACATAAAGGAATTCTTAGGACTCGCAGGGTACTACAGAAAATTTATTCCACAATTTTCTAAAACCGCCAAACCACTAACAGACCTCCTCAAGAAGGACAAGCCCTTTATATGGGGAGACCGACAACGAGAAGCATTCGACACCTTGAGGAAGGCATTGTGCAACGATCCGATACTACAATACCCAGACTTTTCTAAACCGTTCGTTCTGACCACGGACGCATCTGCACTCGCTATTGGAGGAGTATTAAGCCAAGGACAAGTAGGCGAAGACCTCCCAGTGGCTTACACTTCCAGAGTGTTAAATCAGGCCGAACGAAATTACTCCACTATTGAAAAGGAATGCCTGGCTATCATTTACGCCGTAAACCATTTCCGCCCATACCTGTATGGCAGGGAATTTCTCATAGTGACCGATCACAAACCTCTAGTATGGTTACACTCGATGCAAGACCCTTCGTCGAGATTATGCAAATGGCGATTAAAACTGGCCGAATACAACTACACCATACGCTATAAACAAGGCCGCATTAACTCCAACGCGGATGCACTGTCGCGAAATCCGCCTGCAATAAAACAAGTACTCCCGATACAACCGGAAGACAGGAAACGAAAAAGGAAAACAGCAATCGAATCCACTTCGTCATCTGATTTAAACATCTTCTCGCCAAGACCAGCGCGAAAGAAACGACCAGAGCGATCACCCAGTCCCATTTCGGGAGTCACAATCAGACCTAGGGATCGAAAAAGGAAAGAAAGACCTCCACCACCCAGCGTCGATGTATCCACATCGCCAAGGAGTGAGGAAGACCAACAAGAAACCAGCACCCCTCGAGTAAAACGAGGAAAGGAAGCTGCGTATTTGCCAGAACCAGTCCACGAACTTCCCACGGAACGAGGAAACGATCAAGAAGAATACAACGAAACCGCATCGATTATTGCAAGCCCAGGTACCGATCGAGCAACTTCACCTGGACCAAACGTCGAAAATTCGCCGGAAGAATGCCTTGACGACTCCGATCCGTTCCCTCCCATGGAACTGACGTCGGACGTTGTCGACGAGGAAACAGAAGAGCAGCAACACTTTCAAGAAACGAACACCGCGTTCGAGGATACTGATTTGTCCAACGACACTCCACTAGACTCTGATTCAGAAACTGGTGAGAGTGAAGAAGAGGAAAATCTTTTCGAACGGGAAGTAATACCGTATGACACGCGAGGCATCCCCGCATTAAAAACAACTCGCGTACGGGATTGTCTACTTCAACGAAAGGACAATCACTGCATCTTCGTGCACCACGATGGCACTCCCTACGACGAAGGAGCAACGGAATATTCCAAAAAAGGGTTATTACCCGCGCTTGGGAATCTCCTACCCGACCGACCATTGGTGATGCCTATCGGAACCAAACATCTGATCGCTATCCCTTTAAAGGAAGCCAGCGCAACTCTAACGTCACAAGATGTAATCGCCGGTTGGAGAATGCTACGCATGGCTATAGAGGAACTACAGCTAAAATCGATCAGTATCAGGAAAACCGACACTATGGACGAACTACCATGGAGCCATATCGTCAATAAATGTAATGACGTATTAAACGACCTAAACGTCACTATCATCTTTTGTAAGGGGCTAATTCAAGAGCCGCCCGAATCACAGCGACCAGCACTCATCAAGGAAGCACATTCATCCGCGATGGGAGGACACAAAGGCGTTACCAAAACGTACACCAGACTCAAGCACCACTACTATTGGAAAACCATGAAACAAGAAATAGAGAAATTTGTACGACAATGTCGAGACTGCCAAGTGAAGAAACTAACGAGGATCAAGACTAAACAGCCTATGATACTTACCGACACACCAGGAGCTGCCTTCGACAAAGTCGCACTCGACATCGTTGGAGAGTTACCTGAAACACAAAACGGAAATCGTTACATACTCACCATGCAAGATCTACTTACCAAGTTCTGTATCGCCGTCCCACTACGCGAGACAACGTCCAAAACTATCTCTGAAGCGCTCATAAAGCATCTCATATGCACATTCGGTGCTCCTAGAGCCATTCTTACGGACCAAGGAACGAATTTCACGTCCGCCTTAATGAAACATGTCGCGCGAAGATTCGGTATTAAACAATATAGTACTACCGCTTACCATCCTCAATCGAATGGATCTTTAGAAAGATCGCATCATGTGCTAGCCGAATACCTTAAAATGCACATAACGAAAAACGCCAATTGGGACGACCTATTAGACTTAGCTATGTTTTCATATAACACAAGCCAACACGAAGGCACGCGATTCACACCATACGAATTAGTCTTCGGGAAAATCGCGCGCGTACCCGCTAGTAACCCGCCGATTGAAGAGAATATAGACCTAACTTATCAGGATTACTTAGCCAACCTTTACAACCAAATACGAGACGCACAGGAGCTAGCTAGGGAAAACCTAGGTCATGCGAAAGAACGGTCTAAGGCCTACTATGATAGGCATATCAATCCTCAAAATTTCAAAGTCGGAGATTTAGTATTTTGCCTAAAGGAACCGAAACGCGGTAAATTTGCTGACCAGTACACCGGACCGCATGAGGTCTTGGAAATATTACCAAATAATAACGTCAAAATAATGATCAAAGGAAACTCACGTACAGTACACATGGACAAGCTCAAACTATCGCGCATAATTATCCACCAATCCGAATCCGATGCATAACCTGGTCATCTTCTTATGACAATATGTAATATAACCATCGGTGCAGCACTGAAACAACGCGATATTTCTATTAATTACATTACAGACTTAAGTACTGAGGCAGACGAACCGAAGGACCGATCGATCGAAAATGTCCAACCTCCTTACACACATCATGGATCTCGACGGATTCATCGTGAACAACGAGTTCTTATGCAAGGATATGGCAATCATCTCCGTCAGACCAAACGCGACCGCCATATCAGCGAACTTCGCACTAGGGAAATCCTACCGTTTGCTCTCGCGTCGCGATCAAATAACCGCAAATTACGTAACAAAGTTCCTTCACGGACTACGATTTAACGATATAGGAACCGAGACACTAAACCAAGACGATATGCCGAGCGCAATTAGGGTAGCGATAAGCGATTGCGCCCAGCCTTTAATTGGCTATAAAGGTGGAAATTACGAAAGGGACATTCTAACCGACTTGGGAATCCCATCTGTGAATATTGAAACACTGGGATGTCCAAAGTTCGACCAATTAATACTCGAACACGAGCACCAGCAGCTCAAATCGACTAAACCACGGTGCAGACTGCATCGACTAATCACCGAAAAACTGGGCGGAAGAAATTTTCACTGTCCTACATACGAAGTAACCGTATTTAGAGATTGGTATTTAGACGCGAAACCATTATTATAAACGTAATGTCACCGCAATTGGAAACCCAGTCCTAACCTACACAGACTCTGCGAAATTCTTTTTTTTCTATACATGGTAGAGACCCAATACAGATCTACGACAATTTGGAAACCCAGACCTAACTAACTTAGACTCGGGTTAACGCTTGTTAACGTTAGGATGGCCAATCACGAGGTCGACTGGAACAACATCCACGACAATGACGACGAAGAGGTCGACTATATCGCAATATTCCGGGAATTGTTGGACCAGTACATTTGCGTCAGAATCTGGCTGCACGAGAAACTCGGCCAACGAACAATCTGCCCAGAATGTTACCACGACTTAGACGAACCGGACGGTTATAGGGAACGCATAGTCCACCTGCACACCAATCAAGGATTTTGGTGCGATGTATGCGACCTTTGTCAAGACCATGCATATTCGGAACAGCGACCCATAACTGATTGCGACGAGTGTATGCATGAATTTGTCAGGGTCATGTTCGACGGCGAAATAGCCACCAACGCACTAGCAGGATAGACAACTTATATCTAGGTTTAAGATTGCGACAATATTCGTTACCCAGGGTTTAATAGCACCCACGGCTAGAGTTCGGGTAACATTTCGTGTTACAGAAACGAGGAAGACCACATCGTCAGCATGTGTTTCTCCCGTGGCATGAGCATACCCGAGCGGCAGCCTCAAGGTGAACCGAACGAGGAGGAGTACGAATGCGCGCGACGGTGGTATTATGTATCATCAGACCTAAATGTCGTCTGCCCGCCCTGCTATCGCGTGAGACCGAACCCGCTCGACTTTCGTCGCATCGGCGAACATTTCACGTATGGAACTTATTACGAGCACATCGCGTGCGAAGAATGCCAGCGCGTAATACCACTGCACATCCGCGGAGTTGAGGAATGCGCAGAGTGCCAAGTAACGCTAGAAACACTCAGGCGAAACGCGCTAAATCGCGCTGAAGAGTAGTGTTAGGAGGACGATGCAAGGAGGAGACTGCCGCGCATATCGATAACCCAACCGAAAAATCGTACCAACGAGCACGGAGCCCGTGCTCATGTGCGAACCTCGACACCCTGGTCATAATGCTAGGACGCCGTTACTGCGTACCCGCGTACCAGCTAGCCAGTGTATGGGACAGCAAACGAATAAGCGAGATCGGCTCTCACCTGACGCAACGCGCTTAAATCACCCGTACTAACACTCCATGTTACAGAACCATGGGTCTTCCGAGTTACGCCGTTATCTGCTTGGCGTACACTATCTCGGTCGTGTCAGGATTAATAGGATTTGACTGCGGAGGACGCCACCTAAATGTAACGACGATATCTCTACTGTCAACCGGAGACTGCCAACCGCCTGTAATACGAACCAACTCGACGGAAGTTTATGTACAACTACTGCAGCTGTCAGAATTCGAACACACCAACGTGCTACAATGCAAGATCAAGATATCTCGCAACATCTACCACTGCGGAATGCATTCACACATTTCCGCCGTGCACAACGGTAAAGGCGAATTCCTCATGGACGTCGATTACACCACCTGTCTCCAAATGCACCGAGACGGTTCACTGAAGATTGGACCTGATGGAAGTGTCGTCACAGGACTTCGCACCAATGGAACCGTAACCAGACCACTAACCTTCGCCGGGACTATTGCATTAAACGGCGCATGCCAAGGAGCCCAGTACTCAGATCCTTACGGTACATGGGACGATGTAATAGTTCAAGGAACAGTGGAAATCGCACTAAAATCAACGAGAGTGCCAGTAAGACTTCACTCTGGTAGTGTACTACTAAAATCTGGAACGACGTGCCCCTTGGCAGACGGGCACTGCATCGACATGGAAGATGGACACACATTTTGGGACCAAATCCCCACGTCTTCCTGTAAATTCAACCACTACGACGTATTGTATGAAGGCGTTGCCACGAAGATAGAAGAACTGGGAGCACAGCCGCAGTACCCGACCCTGTACACTTTGATAGACAACGATATTACATTCGCACTCACCAAAACAAAGGAGACACGAGTGTGCGGATATACTATAATGGGAACAGAGCATCCAAAACTGTTCATCGTGGAAACTGTGAGAGGAAACGCGTTCATGGCAAAGAAACCAGTTGCCGTGGACAACCTGGATATTTTCACGTACGTAAACTCGAAGTTTGTATATGTGGAACGTCACATTCGATCACAGATGACTTCGCTATACAACGACGTCCTCGAGCAACGATGCACACTGGAAAAGCAAATGCTAAAGAATTCACTGGCGCTTGCAAATGTTGCGCCCGATGAATTCGCCTACTTCCTGGGAAAAGGACCAGGACAGGTTGCCGTCACCGCTGGAGAAGTGGTGCACATATTAAAATGCATCCCTGTAGAGGTACGTGTCAGGAAAACTGATGCCTGCTACTCAGAGCTGCCAGTGGAATTCCGCAACGTGTCATACTTCTTGACACCAAAATCGCGAATAATTACACAACACGGAAGCGAAAGGGACTGCAGCCATTTCTTACCAGTGATGTACCGCATCGAAGATTCATGGATACAGTTCACCCCAAAACCTATTGAAGGAGCCACACCACAGCAACTACAACCCATGACAAAACCATCATGGAAATACTTGACGCCAGCATCCTTGGCAACAAGCGGAATATACTCGCAGACAGATTTGGACAAACTGCGAGACCACCTAATGTTTCCTGCTGAAAAACCTGCAGTGCTAAACTCTATCGCAAGAGGATTTAGCGGACGAAGTCTGACAAACCCGTCCATTTCACTCAGATCTTTCCTCGACGAACAAACTATCGAGGGAATAGCCCAATCCGCAGCTAAAAGGATGTGGGAACACTTCATGACCTTCGGATCCGTGAGCGCAGGCATTATCGCCATATACGCTATATTCCGAATTATCATGATGATCGTGAGCACGATCATACACGGACTCGCTCTACATGGTGCCTACGGATGCAGCTTCTACCTCATCGGGGCAATGTGGTCTTCTATCGCGCACTATCTAATGCGAAGGAAGGAAGCGCATACGCTCACGCCTAACTCTGGAAGAATCGAGTGTATCCCCGACGAAGATGGAACCTACGCTGAGGCAAGGCCATCCACGGAATCAACCAGAGCCATACAGGAGCTTCAGCAAAGACTGTCCGCCATCGACACTCAGCGAACGAACATCTAAATAATATGTTCGTTCTGGGAAAAGGGGGAGGTGTGACGTCTCACGCCTGTCCGCCCAATTTAGCCATACATTTTTTTTCCAACCCGACAACACGCCACAGGCACGTAATACTATGTTATCTCACCTTAATTTTAACACTATTATAATTTAAGGCACTCAGTCCCAAACATTCGCGCCGAACAAAAACGGTCTAACCTAACAAGTATCCAACCCCGACCAACCCTGATCCAACCCCGACCAACCCTGGTTCGGCCACCGGGCCATTGGCAAAACGCTCGGACCTGCCTTTTATCCAACCCAGAGCCAACCCAGGCTTAACCCTCTCCAACCCTAAGCCAACCCAGACTTAACCCTGTCCAACCGCGACCAATGTCAATACAGAAGGGAAAACCCCCGATACATGGCATGGACGCCCAAATAACGTGTCAAGACACTCTTGACGTTTGTCTCTTAACATTTGTCTTTTAACTTTCTCTATTGACACTGTCTTATAAAACCATATGTTTTGGGACACACCGCGTCATAATCGCGATATAGATTAAGTCGTAGCCTCTAACACAACTACAACGAACCACGAGCATTTATTGGGAATGATCAGGTATTGACGATAATGATCGTGAGTCGTTGGAGGAATATTACTGTAACCATAAGAATACCTATAACTTCGGGACACCGCGTAGACGAGCTCGCGCCAAGCATTCCCACGTACTCCTGTACACGTGCGACCGTAAGATAATCATTCGTAAGATTCCCAGAGGAGGATAATCAAAGAGTATCCAGTAGGCAAGACCTACATTCCATTCTCACTAAAAACAATTCAAAGTCACGTACAGGAAGTGGTCAAGGCTCTAGGCCGTCTACTAGAGATAAGGCACGCGTGAGAAACCGCGACAGTTCCCAAGCTCCGTTATCTAGGTCTCAGGTTGCAACCCGACCTGGGAACTGCAGCAGTAGAGATAAGGCACGCGTGAGAACTGCAAGGTAGCGATAAGGTGCGAACGCTGGACCACGGTAGCGTGGGATCGCTAACGTGGCATTCCCGAACTTAGTATAATTACGGGGACCTCAGACAGGAGCCCTCAGTCTTCATCGAGCAGTCAGAGTGAACAGAGCTAGTGACAACCAAGTGACAAGTGACAGTACCAGTGTTAGTACCAAGCACAGCTGAGCTACTACCAGCGACAGTGCCAAGCACGGCTAAAAGCTACTACCATTCAATTAACGTAAGTCCGCATACTCACTCTGAATCTCGTGTTGACTCCGTGGCTGCTCCCCACGTTAATTAACTTTACCAATGGACCGCAATTCTCTGGCAAGCATTCGATGTTAACTTGTTCTTGAATAGGCAAATCATGCCATTATTATCTCACAAGTCTTGTTCATGGACCTGCAAATTACCACAACCTCAATTAACCAGCGAAGGTACCTATGTTTCGCGCCTTTACTAGGCGAAGGAACCACGGCATCGCGCTATCCCCTTACTACTTACCATCAAGCGAAGGTATCAATGTTTCGCGCCTTTACTAGGCGAAGGAACTGCGGCATCGCGCTACCCTTAAACTCCTAATATTAAGCGAAGGTACCGGAGTTTCGCGCCTTTACTAGGCGAAGGAACCAGGAGGCCGCGCTTCCTATAACTCATCCATGCAGGCACCTGAAACAGGAATTTCAATCAATTACTTCTCGTTCACAGGCTTTTGGTATCCGCGCCACTCAGTGGGCGAAGGTGTCCATCGGACCGCGCTTGACAAAGCGATCGGCAAGCCGCACCAGCAAAAGCTAAAGAACAGAATGCCAAAGGAGAATGCTCCTCGCCGTCGAAGACCGGCCTCGCGGCGAAGCCGTCGCTCCGGCCAACGGGCCCAAGAGCAGCGAAGGCTCCGCACCGAGCGACTACGGTTGTGGGAGACTAACGACGACCAGCCCGGACCGTCGTACGCGCCCGCAGCGATCGACCCCCGAGCATACTCCCCTGAGCCAAGACCCACTACTCCAATCCCCTTAATAGAAAACCCTCCTTCTCCTAATCAGCTTCCACAACACCTCCAGCAAGTCCTATCCGATTTGCATATGACCCTTGACCAATTTCGCGATCTCCCAACTCCCACTAGACCTGATACCCCCGATTCTATTGTTTCTACCTCCTCTTAGAATTAAGGCTAAATGTAATTCGTTGGCTCCTATTGTAATAATACTTTAAAATATATAATTATTCCTTGACACCGCGTTCTTATTGAGAGTCCCTGGTTAAACATGTACAGGTCCTGGTTCGTATTAGGGAGTGGAACATCCACCTAGGCGCTTAAACCAGCGCCTCCCTCTTGTGCCGGCCAGCGCTTACAAAAGCGCTCGTTTCCAGCGCTGCCCTCAGCGCTTACCCAGCGCTATCAACCAGCGCTCACAGGTATGAAACTTCTGCCATAAGCACAAAAGTGTACGGACCACTACCAACTCATGTATTCCAATAGGACATTCGGGATCATGCCGGCTGACCGACAGCCTACTAGCCCACACAGGCGTTGGCATAAACGAGGACGCCGTAGCGGCAAGAAAATGCGCGAGCGCAGACAGAAATACCAGGAGCAC
>CAXIEQ010000108.1:0-11859 GCA_964023945.1 Ectemnius cavifrons
ACTCCACCTTCTCATACATCCAACGAACTGCCAGAATCCCCAGTTTATGCTCCCATATTCCTCATGGAAGAACCACCCGAGGGACACTGCCATCCCTACGCCGAAATGCACGATGCCTCGGGACATCACATTTTTACATTCATGCCTCCGCCTCCCTCACATTCGACAGTCGAAATAACTGAAATACCCCCCGAACCACTCACGGAGCACCGCACGCTCCCTGACTACTGTTACCCCATCACGATCACTATCGACGATTAAATAAACATATTCTGAAGCAATAGAGCTGATAAACCTTTACCACATTTTATTACCCACCTACTATTATTCTATCTTACCACATCTTTATTACCTACCTACTATCATTCTACCTTACCATATTTCATTACCTACCTACTACTATTCTACTTTACCACATTTCAACACTTACCTACCGGTGTTGAATCGCTGTTCTACATTAACATCCATGACATAGTTATCTGCAGTCTCACTGCTACTATTTACCTGTAAGATTTCCTCTCCCGTGCGGAACCGGATCGTAGCGCGGCTAAGCCGAGTAGTCCCCTCCATTAGGTTATCCCCTCTCGACTCTCTACAGCAGTGCCTCATCCCAGGGTAAAGTTCAGTGCAAGCGACTGACCCGAAAAAGAGGCAAACAAAAATCGAAAATAAGCACGTCTGGGAATTAGATCGACTAATAGGTTGCGGAAGACCACGACCTTCGGCCGACGCCTCCCTGAGACGTAACAGCTTAAATTTTCTGGTGGCAGCGGTGGGATTGTAACTGTTGCAAAGAGAGACAAAAAGAGGAGACATCGAGACCGGAGTACGGCACAAAAAGCATGCCGAATACCAGATCCACCACCCACACTGAAAGGAATCTTGCCGAGCGAGAACAGCGAATCCAGGAGTTAGAAGAACAGGTGACTGAGACCGGACAACGGGTTTTGGACGAACACCAAAGGATAGCGCAACAAACCTCTGCTATGGAGGACATCCAACGCGTTATGCAGTCCTTGGAGGACCTGCGTTTAGAAGTAGCCAACGTGAAGCAATGGCAAGAGAGCCGTTTGGACTCTACAATCGGGACTCAAGGACCGGCGACAACAACTCACGGAACCAACATACAGCTTCGCGACGCCATCGATGTCGTTCCAAAATTCGACGGATACAACATGTCCGTATTCCAATTCGGACGAGCCTGCGAACGTGCCAGGGACATGCTCCCTTCGCACTTGGAACCATCCCTTACGCGGATGATCCAGAACAAATTGCAGGGACACGCATTAAATGCCACCGAAGACGCGGACGCGCTGACGGTTTCCGCGATCATCGAGCGATTACAAACTTACTTTGCGCCGAAAAAGACTCTAAACCAATACCGCGGTGAACTCGCTAATGCCTGCAAGGCACCAAACGAACACATAATGACCTACATCGGACGCATTAAAGATCTCCGCACCGCGATAATGGAAGGCGAGCGTCGCGCTCGTGGAGCTCTGTCTCGCGCGTTAACCAAAGACATTGAAGAAGACGTAATGGAAGGCTTTCGCGAAGGATTACCGCCCAACTTGGCCCTTCGACTTCAAGTGGAAGGATGCTCCGATTTGGAGGACGCATTCATGAAGACCGTGCAACTTGTCAAACAGATGGAGACGGAAGCAGTCAAACACCATCTACCGCGAAACCCTGAAGTAAAACCGTTCTATCCACGAAGTGACTCCAATAACTATCCCGAACGTCGCCGCGATAATAGGGACCGTATCGAACACAATCGCCGTCCCGTAAACGTACGTCGGTCAGACGATTACCAGCCACGTACTAACAACTCACACGCGTACCCGCCACGCAATAGTCGGCCAACCGAATACCGACCACGCAGCGATGAGCGAGGCGCGTATCAACCGCGCAACAACAGGCCAAACGATTATAGGCCGCGCATTAACACACACGACGCCGGTCCGTCACGTGACTACCGCCATAACAATGGACAATGGCAACAAGGAAGGAACACACAGCAAGGAATAGTGTGCAATTTCTGCAAATATCCAGGGCACGATATGTCCGAATGCAGAAAACTCGCGTATCGTAAGGCGCAAGAAGCCGCCAATAACCAGTCGGGAAACGGGGGAAGCGCTCCGACACACCCCGACGCCCGCCGGACCGCGACGCAGCAAGGGCGTCAAGGAGGGACAATGGGCGACGGCCAGCCGGGCCCGAGGGCTACCGGATTGCCACCGTCTGCCTAGACAAACACAGTAGAGTCCCCACAGTTTTGCTCTCCTCACCACAATTAATCGGATGCGTACGTCTCATGCTCGATTCAGGGGCCGAGGTCAACCTGATCAAAGAGCGAGTCGTATGTCCCAACGCATCTATACAAAGAGGAGCGAAACTGACACTTCAAGGGATATCCCCAGTCCCAATTATTACCCGAGGGCTAATAATCGTGGACCTGGTCGGATGTCGAATCCCGATGCACGTGATAGAGAATGACGTGCCCATCTGTCAAGACGGGATATTAGGCTCACAATTCCTGGCCGAACAAGCGGCATTAGTTGATTACGAAAATCAACGCATATGGGTACAAGGGAAGTATGTACCTTTCTACGAGCCAACTACAGTACGAATTCCGGCTCGCACTGCCGTACCAGTAGCCGTCAATATAGCCAATCCGGAGCTAACGACGGGATACATTTCACTGTATCAGCCCAGACCTGGTACATATATGGGCAACGCACTAGTATCGAATATAAAGGGTAAAGCTTACCTACCTCTGTTCAACACGTCGAACGAAGATTTCGATCTCTTAGTGCCCACTCTGGAACTACACGAGGTCTCCATCCAGGGGGATCCCGATGTAGGCTGCGCCGCATTCTCCTCCCGAGGGCAGGAGGATGGACAAAGCGAACTGCTACCTGGAGAAGAAAGAAAGGAAGTGGTAAAGTCATTACTACGGCTTGATCACTTAAACGACGAAGAAAGAAGGAACGTCGAAGGACTCATCGAAGACAGCCTCGACAGATTTCATATACCAGGCGACCAACTACACGCCACTAATGCGGCAGAACATGCCATCCACACTATCGACGACGTACCAAACCACGTTAAGCAATATAGATACGCACCCGCACAAAAGGAGGAGATCACTCGTCAAGTGCAGGAGTTGCTCAACACCGACGTGATAGAAGTATCAAAATCACCATACAACTCGCCGTTGTGGATAGTCCCTAAGAAACCAGACTCCCACGGGAACAAACGATGGAGGATGGTTATAGACTACAGAGCATTGAACGAAAAAACGATCGGTGATGCATACCCGTTGCCAAATATAACCGACATCCTAGACCAACTAGGAGGAGCGAAGTATTTCTCGTGCTTCGATCTAGCTTCAGGCTTTCATCAAATACCTATGGCAAAGTCGGACGCCCACAAAACAGCATTTTCCACTCCTTTTGGCCACTACCAATTTAAAAGAATGCCATTTGGACTGAAAAATGCCCCAGCCACGTTCCAAAGACTGATGGATAACGTATTGTCAGGACTACAAGGAAACGAATTATTCGTCTATCTTGATGATATCGTTATTTACGCCAAGTCACTACGGGAACACGAAATTAAATATCATAGGTTAGTAGCAAGACTCAGAGATGCTAACCTAAAACTACAACCGGATAAGTGCGAATTTCTGCGGAGAGAAGTGGCTTATCTCGGCCACATAATCAGTGAACACGGAGTAAAACCCGACCCCAAAAAGATTGAGGCAATCGAAGCATTCCCTACTCCTAAAACATCCACGAACATAAAGGAATTCTTAGGACTCGCAGGGTACTACAGAAAATTTATTCCACAATTTTCTAAAACCGCCAAACCACTAACAGACCTCCTCAAGAAGGACAAGCCCTTTATATGGGGAGACCGACAACGAGAAGCATTCGACACCTTGAGGAAGGCATTGTGCAACGATCCGATACTACAATACCCAGACTTTTCTAAACCGTTCGTTCTGACCACGGACGCATCTGCACTCGCTATTGGAGGAGTATTAAGCCAAGGACAAGTAGGCGAAGACCTCCCAGTGGGTTACACTTCCAGAGTGTTAAATCAGGCCGAACGAAATTACTCCACTATTGAAAAGGAATGCCTGGCTATCATTTACGCCGTAAACCATTTCCGCCCATACCTGTATGGCAGGGAATTTCTCATAGTGACCGATCACAAACCTCTAGTATGGTTACACTCGATGCAAGACCCTTCGTCGAGATTATGCAAATGGCGATTAAAACTGGCCGAATACAACTACACCATACGCTATAAACAAGGCCGCATTAACTCCAACGCGGATGCACTGTCGCGAAATCCGCCTGCAATAAAACAAGTACTCCCGATACAACCGGAAGACAGGAAACGAAAAAGGAAAACAGCAATCGAATCCACTTCGTCATCTGATTTAAACATCTTCTCGCCAAGACCAGCGCGAAAGAAACGACCAGAGCGATCACCCAGTCCCATTTCGGGAGTCACAATCAGACCTAGGGATCGAAAAAGGAAAGAAAGACCTCCACCACCCAGCGTCGATGTATCCACATCGCCAAGGAGTGAGGAAGACCAACAAGAAACCAGCACCCCTCGAGTAAAACGAGGAAAGGAAGCTGCGTATTTGCCAGAACCAGTCCACGAACTTCCCACGGAACGAGGAAACGATCAAGAAGAATACAACGAAACCGCATCGATTATTGCAAGCCCAGGTACCGATCGAGCAACTTCACCTGGACCAAACGTCGAAAATTCGCCGGAAGAATGCCTTGACGACTCCGATCCGTTCCCTCCCATGGAACTGACGTCGGACGTTGTCGACGAGGAAACAGAAGAGCAGCAACACTTTCAAGAAACGAACACCGCGTTCGAGGATACTGATTTGTCCAACGACACTCCACTAGACTCTGATTCAGAAACTGGTGAGAGTGAAGAAGAGGAAAATCTTTTCGAACGGGAAGTAATACCGTATGACACGCGAGGCATCCCCGCATTAAAAACAACTCGCGTACGGGATTGTCTACTTCAACGAAAGGACAATCACTGCATCTTCGTGCACCACGATGGCACTCCCTACGACGAAGGAGCAACGGAATATTCCAAAAAAGGGTTATTACCCGCGCTTGGGAATCTCCTACCCGACCGACCATTGGTGATGCCTATCGGAACCAAACATCTGATCGCTATCCCTTTAAAGGAAGCCAGCGCAACTCTAACGTCACAAGATGTAATCGCCGGTTGGAGAATGCTACGCATGGCTATAGAGGAACTACAGCTAAAATCGATCAGTATCAGGAAAACCGACACTATGGACGAACTACCATGGAGCCATATCGTCAATAAATGTAATGACGTATTAAACGACCTAAACGTCACTATCATCTTTTGTAAGGGGCTAATTCAAGAGCCGCCCGAATCACAGCGACCAGCACTCATCAAGGAAGCACATTCATCCGCGATGGGAGGACACAAAGGCGTTACCAAAACGTACACCAGACTCAAGCACCACTACTATTGGAAAACCATGAAACAAGAAATAGAGAAATTTGTACGACAATGTCGAGACTGCCAAGTGAAGAAACTAACGAGGATCAAGACTAAACAGCCTATGATACTTACCGACACACCAGGAGCTGCCTTCGACAAAGTCGCACTCGACATCGTTGGAGAGTTACCTGAAACACAAAACGGAAATCGTTACATACTCACCATGCAAGATCTACTTACCAAGTTCTGTATCGCCGTCCCACTACGCGAGACAACGTCCAAAACTATCTCTGAAGCGCTCATAAAGCATCTCATATGCACATTCGGTGCTCCTAGAGCCATTCTTACGGACCAAGGAACGAATTTCACGTCCGCCTTAATGAAACATGTCGCGCGAAGATTCGGTATTAAACAATATAGTACTACCGCTTACCATCCTCAATCGAATGGATCTTTAGAAAGATCGCATCATGTGCTAGCCGAATACCTTAAAATGCACATAACGAAAAACGCCAATTGGGACGACCTATTAGACTTAGCTATGTTTTCATATAACACAAGCCAACACGAAGGCACGCGATTCACACCATACGAATTAGTCTTCGGGAAAATCGCGCGCGTACCCGCTAGTAACCCGCCGATTGAAGAGAATATAGACCTAACTTATCAGGATTACTTAGCCAACCTTTACAACCAAATACGAGACGCACAGGAGCTAGCTAGGGAAAACCTAGGTCATGCGAAAGAACGGTCTAAGGCCTACTATGATAGGCATATCAATCCTCAAAATTTCAAAGTCGGAGATTTAGTATTTTGCCTAAAGGAACCGAAACGCGGTAAATTTGCTGACCAGTACACCGGACCGCATGAGGTCTTGGAAATATTACCAAATAATAACGTCAAAATAATGATCAAAGGAAACTCACGTACAGTACACATGGACAAGCTCAAACTATCGCGCATAATTATCCACCAATCCGAATCCGATGCATAACCTGGTCATCTTCTTATGACAATATGTAATATAACCATCGGTGCAGCACTGAAACAACGCGATATTTCTATTAATTACATTACAGACTTAAGTACTGAGGCAGACGAACCGAAGGACCGATCGATCGAAAATGTCCAACCTCCTTACACACATCATGGATCTCGACGGATTCATCGTGAACAACGAGTTCTTATGCAAGGATATGGCAATCATCTCCGTCAGACCAAACGCGACCGCCATATCAGCGAACTTCGCACTAGGGAAATCCTACCGTTTGCTCTCGCGTCGCGATCAAATAACCGCAAATTACGTAACAAAGTTCCTTCACGGACTACGATTTAACGATATAGGAACCGAGACACTAAACCAAGACGATATGCCGAGCGCAATTAGGGTAGCGATAAGCGATTGCGCCCAGCCTTTAATTGGCTATAAAGGTGGAAATTACGAAAGGGACATTCTAACCGACTTGGGAATCCCATCTGTGAATATTGAAACACTGGGATGTCCAAAGTTCGACCAATTAATACTCGAACACGAGCACCAGCAGCTCAAATCGACTAAACCACGGTGCAGACTGCATCGACTAATCACCGAAAAACTGGGCGGAAGAAATTTTCACTGTCCTACATACGAAGTAACCGTATTTAGAGATTGGTATTTAGACGCGAAACCATTATTATAAACGTAATGTCACCGCAATTGGAAACCCAGTCCTAACCTACACAGACTCTGCGAAATTCTTTTTTTTCTATACATGGTAGAGACCCAATACAGATCTACGACAATTTGGAAACCCAGACCTAACTAACTTAGACTCGGGTTAACGCTTGTTAACGTTAGGATGGCCAATCACGAGGTCGACTGGAACAACATCCACGACAATGACGACGAAGAGGTCGACTATATCGCAATATTCCGGGAATTGTTGGACCAGTACATTTGCGTCAGAATCTGGCTGCACGAGAAACTCGGCCAACGAACAATCTGCCCAGAATGTTACCACGACTTAGACGAACCGGACGGTTATAGGGAACGCATAGTCCACCTGCACACCAATCAAGGATTTTGGTGCGATGTATGCGACCTTTGTCAAGACCATGCATATTCGGAACAGCGACCCATAACTGATTGCGACGAGTGCATGCATGAATTTGTCAGGGTCATGTTCGACGGCGAAATAGCCACCAACGCACTAGCGGGATAGACAACTTATATCTAGGTTTAAGATTGCGACAATATTCGTTACCCAGGGTTTAATAGCACCCACGGCTAGAGTTCGGGTAACATTTCGTGTTACAGAAACGAGGAAGACCACATCGTCAGCATGTGTTTCTCCCGTGGCATGAGCATACCCGAGCGGCAGCCTCAAGGTGAACCGAACGAGGAGGAGTACGAATGCGCGCGACGGTGGTATTATGTATCATCAGACCTAAATGTCGTCTGCCCGCCCTGCTATCGCGTGAGACCGAACCCGCTCGACTTTCGTCGCATCGGCGAACATTTCACGTATGGAACTTATTACGAGCACATCGCGTGCGAAGAATGCCAGCGCGTAATACCACTGCACATCCGCGGAGTTGAGGAATGCGCAGAGTGCCAAGTAACGCTAGAAACACTCAGGCGAAACGCGCTAAATCGCGCTGAAGAGTAGTGTTAGGAGGACGATGCAAGGAGGAGACTGCCGCGCATATCGATAACCCAACCGAAAAATCGTACCAACGAGCACGGAGCCCGTGCTCATGTGCGAACCTCGACACCCTGGTCATAATGCTAGGACGCCGTTACTGCGTACCCGCGTACCAGCTAGCCAGTGTATGGGACAGCAAACGAATAAGCGAGATCGGCTCTCACCTGACGCAACGCGCTTAAATCACCCGTACTAACACTCCATGTTACAGAACCATGGGTCTTCCGAGTTACGCCGTTATCTGCTTGGCGTACACTATCTCGGTCGTGTCAGGATTAATAGGATTTGACTGCGGAGGACGCCACCTAAATGTAACGACGATATCTCTACTGTCAACCGGAGACTGCCAACCGCCTGTAATACGAACCAACTCGACGGAAGTTTATGTACAACTACTGCAGCTGTCAGAATTCGAACACACCAACGTGCTACAATGCAAGATCAAGATATCTCGCAACATCTACCACTGCGGAATGCATTCACACATTTCCGCCGTGCACAACGGTAAAGGCGAATTCCTCATGGACGTCGATTACACCACCTGTCTCCAAATGCACCGAGACGGTTCACTGAAGATTGGACCTGATGGAAGTGTCGTCACAGGACTTCGCACCAATGGAACCGTAACCAGACCACTAACCTTCGCCGGGACTATTGCATTAAACGGCGCATGCCAAGGAGCCCAGTACTCAGATCCTTACGGTACATGGGACGATGTAATAGTTCAAGGAACAGTGGAAATCGCACTAAAATCAACGAGAGTGCCAGTAAGACTTCACTCTGGTAGTGTACTACTAAAATCTGGAACGACGTGCCCCTTGGCAGACGGGCACTGCATCGACATGGAAGATGGACACACATTTTGGGACCAAATCCCCACGTCTTCCTGTAAATTCAACCACTACGACGTATTGTATGAAGGCGTTGCCACGAAGATAGAAGAACTGGGAGCACAGCCGCAGTACCCGACCCTGTACACTTTGATAGACAACGATATTACATTCGCACTCACCAAAACAAAGGAGACACGAGTGTGCGGATATACTATAATGGGAACAGAGCATCCAAAACTGTTCATCGTGGAAACTGTGAGAGGAAACGCGTTCATGGCAAAGAAACCAGTTGCCGTGGACAACCTGGATATTTTCACGTACGTAAACTCGAAGTTTGTATATGTGGAACGTCACATTCGATCACAGATGACTTCGCTATACAACGACGTCCTCGAGCAACGATGCACACTGGAAAAGCAAATGCTAAAGAATTCACTGGCGCTTGCAAATGTTGCGCCCGATGAATTCGCCTACTTCCTGGGAAAAGGACCAGGACAGGTTGCCGTCACCGCTGGAGAAGTGGTGCACATATTAAAATGCATCCCTGTAGAGGTACGTGTCAGGAAAACTGATGCCTGCTACTCAGAGCTGCCAGTGGAATTCCGCAACGTGTCATACTTCTTGACACCAAAATCGCGAATAATTACACAACACGGAAGCGAAAGGGACTGCAGCCATTTCTTACCAGTGATGTACCGCATCGAAGATTCATGGATACAGTTCACCCCAAAACCTATTGAAGGAGCCACACCACAGCAACTACAACCCATGACAAAACCATCATGGAAATACTTGACGCCAGCATCCTTGGCAACAAGCGGAATATACTCGCAGACAGATTTGGACAAACTGCGAGACCACCTAATGTTTCCTGCTGAAAAACCTGCAGTGCTAAACTCTATCGCAAGAGGATTTAGCGGACGAAGTCTGACAAACCCGTCCATTTCACTCAGATCTTTCCTCGACGAACAAACTATCGAGGGAATAGCCCAATCCGCAGCTAAAAGGATGTGGGAACACTTCATGACCTTCGGATCCGTGAGCGCAGGCATTATCGCCATATACGCTATATTCCGAATTATCATGATGATCGTGAGCACGATCATACACGGACTCGCTCTACATGGTGCCTACGGATGCAGCTTCTACCTCATCGGGGCAATGTGGTCTTCTATCGCGCACTATCTAATGCGAAGGAAGGAAGCGCATACGCTCACGCCTAACTCTGGAAGAATCGAGTGTATCCCCGACGAAGATGGAACCTACGCTGAGGCAAGGCCATCCACGGAATCAACCAGAGCCATACAGGAGCTTCAGCAAAGACTGTCCGCCATCGACACTCAGCGAACGAACATCTAAATAATATGTTCGTTCTGGGAAAAGGGGGAGGTGTGACGTCTCACGCCTGTCCGCCCAATTTAGCCATACATTTTTTTTCCAACCCGACAACACGCCACAGGCACGTAATACTATGTTATCTCACCTTAATTTTAACACTATTATAATTTAAGGCACTCAGTCCCAAACATTCGCGCCGAACAAAAACGGTCTAACCTAACAAGTATCCAACCCCGACCAACCCTGATCCAACCCCGACCAACCCTGGTTCGGCCACCGGGCCATTGGCAAAACGCTCGGACCTGCCTTTTATCCAACCCAGAGCCAACCCAGGCTTAACCCTCTCCAACCCTAAGCCAACCCAGACTTAACCCTGTCCAACCGCGACCAATGTCAATACAGAAGGGAAAACCCCCGATACATGGCATGGACGCCCAAATAACGTGTCAAGACACTCTTGACGTTTGTCTCTTAACATTTGTCTTTTAACTTTCTCTATTGACACTGTCTTATAAAACCATATGTTTTGGGACACACCGCGTCATAATCGCGATATAGATTAAGTCGTAGCCTCTAACACAACTACAACGAACCACGAGCATTTATTGGGAATGATCAGGTATTGACGATAATGATCGTGAGTCGTTGGAGGAATATTACTGTAACCATAAGAATACCTATAACTTCGGGACACCGCGTAGACGAGCTCGCGCCAAGCATTCCCACGTACTCCTGTACACGTGCGACCGTAAGATAATCATTCGTAAGATTCCCAGAGGAGGATAATCAAAGAGTATCCAGTAGGCAAGACCTACATTCCATTCTCACTAAAAACAATTCAAAGTCACGTACAGGAAGTGGTCAAGGCTCTAGGCCGTCTACTAGAGATAAGGCACGCGTGAGAAACCGCGACAGTTCCCAAGCTCCGTTATCTAGGTCTCAGGTTGCAACCCGACCTGGGAACTGCAGCAGTAGAGATAAGGCACGCGTGAGAACTGCAAGGTAGCGATAAGGTGCGAACGCTGGACCACGGTAGCGTGGGATCGCTAACGTGGCATTCCCGAACTTAGTATAATTACGGGGACCTCAGACAGGAGCCCTCAGTCTTCATCGAGCAGTCAGAGTGAACAGAGCTAGTGACAACCAAGTGACAAGTGACAGTACCAGTGTTAGTACCAAGCACAGCTGAGCTACTACCAGCGACAGTGCCAAGCACGGCTAAAAGCTACTACCATTCAATTAACGTAAGTCCGCATACTCACTCTGAATCTCGTGTTGACTCCGTGGCTGCTCCCCACGTTAATTAACTTTACCAATGGACCGCAATTCTCTGGCAAGCATTCGATGTTAACTTGTTCTTGAATAGGCAAATCATGCCATTATTATCTCACAAGTCTTGTTCATGGACCTGCAAATTACCACAACCTCAATTAACCAGCGAAGGTACCTATGTTTCGCGCCTTTACTAGGCGAAGGAACCA
>CAXIEQ010000109.1:5000-7500 GCA_964023945.1 Ectemnius cavifrons
TCCCTGCGGCGAGATGCCGCGGGATTCAGTGCTGGGCTCTTTCCTGTTCGCTCGCCGCTACTAAGGAAATCCTGGTTAGTTTCTTTTCCTCCGCTTAGTAATATGCTTAAATTCAGCGGGTGATCTCGCCTACTCTGAGGTCGTCTTTCTCTATAATATATATCTCTCCTCTTTGAACGTCGGGGGGCGTTAAAAAAAAGAATTAACGCGCGAAGGCAGGAGAAAAAAAAAGAGTTTGAAACCACGATGAACGACGCTAAGGGCGAAGAAAGCGCAAACGGGATGCCTGCCAGAGCAGCGCGTGCTGTCGCCGCTGTCCAGTGGGGCGTGCTGTCTGCGTGTGTCGGAGGTGTAGCGTTCCCGCCGCGCGTATAGCTCCATAACCCTCTCTCGTTGTGTGCTCGAACACGCTCGGTGCACCCGGTTTTCGGTTCAACGTCTGTCCTCTCACCTGCGCGCAATGGCGGCTTCAGGGACTCGACGACCGGGGTGAGCGCGCGGCACACGAGAGTATGTATGGTGCGCGGGGGCCTGCTAGCGGAACAGCTGGCTGCCAACAACACATTAAAGAGTAGTGAGCGCGTGGCACGTGCTCCGTAATTCGCGCGTGGCTTGGAGTCGCGCAAGGGGGCGAGAGAGGTGGTAGTGCTCGGTCCAGAAGAGCAGAGGTGTGGCCGTCGCGCCGCGTCGCGCCAATCGTACACCCACGGTTTTCCGGCGTACGGCGCGTTCGCCGTGGCTCGCCTCTGTTAATCCGTGAGGAAACTGGTCGCGCGCGTCGCTTACCGGCGGCACACTACCTCTCCGCATCTACCGATGACCACTGACTACTCCTTCAGTCTCTCTCCGTCTCCCCGAGCGCTCCTCCGCACGCGCAAAACGGCACGGCACTCTCACACACTCGGTTGTGGCGCCCTGCTCCCTCCCTCCTCGCTATCATCATCACCTGACACCTTGCGGCAACAACAACTGTTGCGCTCTCTGTGTGTCATCTGCTCGTTTGCTTCGATTGCTTTCTCTCCCTTTCTGCGTCCGTGTACGACTGTCTCTCTCCCTTCTCCATATCCTTTCTCCCACCTTTGTCAAAGAAAAGTGTTCTCAGACTTTGTCGTTCGTTTAAAGCGACGTCGGGAGCGCGGCCCGGTCACCCGCTTTGGGTGACTCCGTGAGTACCGCGGCATCGTCCGACGAGCGCTCAATCCATCGCTCGTACGCGTGTGTTTCGTATATACACACAATGTGCACCGAACGCAGCGCGAGTCCCGCAGCGTCGCGGCACAACAATCCGACCGCCGTCAAGCACACGCGACAGACGCGGCACTTCGACGCGTGCAAGCGCCGCCGCCGCCTCTTGGTTCCCACGAAGAGGGCGTCGTTCGAGCGCGTCGCTAAGAGGGCACCCGAAGAAGCATCACGCTGACCGCGAAGCGGCCCCCCCACTGATTGGGTAGGGCGCGCGACGCGCGCGGCTTCCATACAAGGTGCGACACTCTTTCTGCGACGCGCGACGCCGTACGAGAGACCAGGCGGTCAGCAAAGCGCGAGCGGTGCGTGTCTGTGCGCAATCGTCTTTCTATCGGTGTGTGCATCGGGCGCGCGTGTGCGCTTGCTGCTATGTGGGGCGCGCGCGTGGTGCGTGTGTTGTTACGGCACGCGCAAGCAGTCTTTTGTTTAAGAGAACGACCCTCAGCCAGGCGTGGTCCGGGAATTGTTTCCGTGGACCGCAATGTGCGTTCGAAATGTCGATGTTCATGTGTCCTGCAGTTCACACGTTGACGCGCAATTAGCTGCGTTCTTCATCGACCCACGAGCCAAGTGATCCACCGTTCAGGGTAATCGTTTTTGTATTTTTCATTTGTGTATGATATTTTCTGTCTCTCTCGCTCTTCGAAAGTTTTTCTCTCGGTTTCGAAAGCCCGAGGCCCGCGAGCGTCCGACCCGCGCAACAGGAAGGCACCCACGAACGCCACCACCTCCGTCTCCCCTGTGATGGGGCGGCCTGAGGCTATGGCACCACGTTTTTCCTCCCGAAGGAGGAAAAAAAAAATCGAGAGAGGTGGTGGGTGGGCCCCGCATCGGAGGCCTCCTGCACCACCACCGCCGCACGGCGACCCACGCACGCGCGCTGTTAACGCGCGCGCGAGGGCCGGGCGAACACTTCATTGAAAAACCTCGGGGGATCGTCGACGGGGTAATACTCCCCCGATACGGGACTAGATCCGCCCTCTCGCGCAGCGTCGGCAGGAGAGCTTCCGCTCCCTCCCGACAGCACCATCGCGTAGGTTACACCGGTTGTTGGTTCTTCCACACAACCGCCGTGTGCTCGGCGCCTCTCTCTTGAGTGAAATTGCGCTTGCGACGAGAGTTTAAAGAGGGGGAGGAGAGAGAGAGAAAGAGAGAGAGCGCGAGCGCTCCGCGATCCCGTGGGTACTCGTCGTCAGCGCGCAAGACGCGCGAGGCGCCGCTCTGCTTCGTCTCGTGTAGTCTGCCGAGGCAGTCC
>CAXIEQ010000110.1:0-25000 GCA_964023945.1 Ectemnius cavifrons
CATACAGCACCTCACCTCTACGCTGACGAGCTTCATGGCTGAACAGCGCGCCCAAACAACCGAGCTCAAGGCTAGTGTGTCGAAGCTCTCTTCCACCTCGGAGCAGCACACGGAAGCTCTCAAGAAGCTCGACAAGCGGACCCTTGCTCTTGAGGCTAAAGCCAGCACTACGGCCTCGCTGGCTCAGGTTGACTCCCTCGCTGTCTCCCTCAACAACCTCCGTAAAGATGTCAACCAGATAAGTGAGCGTCATCAGTCTGGCATAACCTCTCCAAATGATGCGCTTGCTCGCCTCTCGCGTCTAGAGGTGGTATCACGCTCTGCCGAGCTGGCGATCTCCGGCTTCCCGGAGACCTCTGGTGAAAATCTCCGGTCGCATGTCATGCGTGTTGCGCAAGCGCTGGGTGCCCCTCTTGCCGATCGTGACATCATTGCGGTATCGCGCCTGCGTGGGACCCCCTCCGCCGATCGTCCGCGAACAATGCATGTCACGCTTGTTTCTTCTGCCGTGCGTAACTCACTTCTGGCTGCTAAACGGGCCAAACGCGACCTGCCTGCGTCCGCGGTTGACCCTTCTTTTCCGTCTCGCTCGATTTATGTTAATGAATTCCTGCCACGGGAAGTCGCCTCGCTCCTAAAGCGCTGTCGTGCTCTTGCCCGCGAACGCGGTTTCGCTCGTGTGTGGCACCGGGACGGCAGCATTTATGTACGAAAGACGGATGCTAGCCCCCCCATTCGGCTTGACTCGGAGCAAGATCTAAACTCCAAGCTCGCGTGAAGCCCCGCCCCCCGTGCGTCGCTTTCTGTGTCTGCTGCCTCCACCACTACGTTGCGTTTTGGGCACCTCAATGCCCAATCCCTCACCGCTCATTTCGACCGCTTCACGGCTTTTCTTTCGCGGTCCTGCTTGGATGTCGTTGCGGTCTCGGAGACTTGGTTCTCTGCGTCCACTGTCGACAGCCAGCATGGAATACCTGGGTACTCGATCCTCAGATGCGATAGGGATGGCAGAATGGGTGGAGGCGTCTGTCTGTATATTCGCGATTCTTACTTTTCCACCGTAGTTGCGTCCTCTTCTTCTTCTTCTTCTTTAGTCTCTGGTCCTGAATATCTTTTCGCTGAGGTGGTAATCCCCTCTGCGGGCTCTCTTCTTGTGGGGGTCGTCTACCGGCCCCCACATGCTCCTCTTTCTCACTTCGAGCCCTTGTTTGCTGACATTGTCTCGGACTACCCTAACAAGGTGGTGCTTGGCGATTGGAATGCGGACATGGGTTCCTCTTCTTTCGACTCCGGCTACCTTGGAGACCTTTTTTCTCGTCTTAATCTCTATTCTATCCCTTATTCCCCCACTTTTCATACCTCTACTTCCTCTACCTGGCTTGACCTCGGGCTTGTTGACGATTCTAGCAAGGTTGTTTCTTACACTCAAAGTAAAGAGCCTCATTGCTCTAATCATGACTTTATTTCACTAGAATACGCACTAACTTCACGTATTGCTCCTTTCAATGATCTTCGTCGGAGGTATGGTTCAATCGACCGTGATGCGCTACTCAATGATATCTCACAGCTTAGCTGTGCTCGTCTTACTACGAACGCTTGTGAGAGTAGCGTGGATCTGTTGGTTGACAACCTCAATACTGGCTTGCTCCAAGTTTTGAATGAGCATGCCCCTCTTCGACCCCTGCGTGTCAGACGGCCACCTGCTCCCTGGATCACTCCTGAGATTCGTCTCGAGATGCGTTCTCGTGACGCGCTCAGGAGATCCTATATCAGAACTGGAAATCCGGACTTGCGGGTACAATACAAAGCCTGTCGAAATAGAGTTCAAGCTCTTCTGGCGCGAGCTAGATCTGCTTTTCTCTTCGACAGGTTCTCTAACCTTTCTAACCCGAACGAAGTTTGGCGCGAGCTAAAATCGTTCGGTATTCTTCCTCCCTCTCGTACTTCCGCTCCCACTCACTTGTCTCCGGACACTCTCAATACCTTCTTCCTTTCGGCTCACGCCACTTCTCCTCCGGCCGTCCCCGCATGTTTGTCTCTGCCTAGCTGTCCCTCTGACGATACGTCTTTCTACTTCTCTCCCGTTACAGAGGAGAGTCTTGCTCGCGCTTTGCGCCTTACTGAATCGTCCATCTCGCCCTCGGATGAGCTGAGTGCGAGGTTTCTTTCTCTGTCTTTTCCGGCTATCTATCCTACTATTCTTCAAATCTTCAACTCTTCTCTTACTTTCTCTATCTTTCCCGATGCCTGGCGACGCTCTTTCATTACCCCTATACCAAAAAAACCGAACGCTTCTGTACCTGCCGACTTTCGCCCTATTTCTATCCTTCCTGAGCTCTCTAAAATCCTTGAGAGGTTGGTTCTCACTGACATTCAGAGTTTCCTCGATAGCTCTGGGAAGTTGGACCCCTCGCAACATGGTTTTGTCAAAAACCGCTCCACACAAACCGCTCTCTTGACACTCCTGGAGGACGTCCGTCTTGCTGCTGATCAGCGGATGGTCACAATCCTGGTGTGTCTTGATTTCTCCAAGGCCTTTGACACCGTAGACCACTCTCTTCTACTCTCCAAACTCTACTCTTTCAATCTCTCTCTCCCGGTCTTGCGGTGGATCTGGTCTTATCTCACTAATAGGGTGCAGGCAGTCAGAATCGGACGGTCTACCTCTCAATTCTCCCCGGTCCATTCGGGCGTGCCGCAAGGCTCCGTCCTTGGGCCGTTCCTCTTTTCTCTCTATATCCACGATCTTAATTCTTCTATCTTCTATTCCAAGGTGGTCAAATATGCAGACGATGTACAATTGTACATCTCTGCGCCTTACAATGATCTGGAAGACGCAATTACAAGGATCAATTCTGACCTTGCCAGTGTCTCTGCCTGGTCCACCATGAACTCTCTTAAATTAAACGTTTCTAAAACGCAGTGCTTGATGTTGGGCTCTGCTCGTGCCCTTGGCCTGCAGCATGTTGCCGGTGCCCCCCTGGTTCAGATGGACGGTATACCCATCCCGTACGGCTCTCGGGTCGTCTCGCTGGGTCTGCACATATCGCCCACTCTTGACTGGGGGGATCACACTCGGCACATCTGCAGTAAGGTCTATGGTGTGCTTGCGGGGCTCCGGCGTCACAGTGCTGCGTTGCCGCGGGGCCTAAAGATCAAGCTCGTATCCTCCCTCATTCTGCCACACCTTGACTACTGTTGCCTGGCTTTACTGGGCATCAGTGCGACTCTCGAACTAAAGATTCAGTGTGCGTTGAACGCCTGCGTGCGGTTCATTTTTAATGTTCCCCGCGATGCGCACATTACGCCATACTACCTCCGTCTTGGGTGGCTCAGGGTGCGGGAAAGGCGGCACCTTTTTCTTGGGGTCAGCCTGTTCAGGGCCATGAGGGATGTGACGCCTAAGTCTCCCCCCTTTCTCCGCGATTTCTTAACCCCTCGACTGGAGGGCTCGGTCGGGTATCCGTCGCGTCAGCGGGGGACCCTTCTCACTGTGCCCATCCACCGCACTTCGTTCTTTGGGGCCTCGTACTCCGTACGTGGGCCCCAATATTGGAATTCTCTTCCCTCGCACATCAGGCAGTGCGGCTGCGAAGTGACCTTTAAAAGGTTGCTTACTGACTACCTGCTAGGGGCGTATTATCGTGCTACCGACTAGCGACCGTGGCCCTCTCTTATTCTCTTATTGTTAACGTTACCTCTTTTCTTTACTAGTCTTATTTCATAAGTTTCCGACGCGTCGGGCATATTACTACTACTCTTTTTTTGTTTTCTCTATTTCTGTACTCTCTGTTTGTGCTTGTTTTTAAACATGTAAGTTCTGTAATTTTTGTTTCAATCTCTTTTTGTTCTGAGAGGACACTAAGTCCTAGAACATAATAAATATCTAATCTAATCTAATCTAATGTAATCTAATCTGATCTGATCTTCCCATCGCTGATCGCTGATCGCTGATCGCTGATCGCTGATCGCTGATCGCTGATCGCTGATCGCTGATCGCTGATCGCTGATCGCTGATCGCTGATCGCTGATCGCTGATCGCTGATCGCTGATCGCTGATCGCTGATCGCTGATCGCTGATCGCTGATCGCTGATCGCTGATCGCTGATCGCTGATCGCTGATCGCTGATCGCTGATCGCTGATCGCTGATCGCTGATCGCTGATCGCTGATCGCTGATCGCTGATCGCTGATCGCTGATCGCTGATCGCTGATCGCTGATCGCTGATCGCTGATCGCTGATCGCTGATCGCTGATCGCTGATCGCTGATCGCTGATCGCTGATCGCTGATCGCTGATCGCTGATCGCTGATCGCTGATCGCTGATCGCTGATCGCTGATCGCTGATCGCTGATCGCTGATCGCTGATCGCTGATCGCTGATCGCTGATCGCTGATCGCTGATCGCTGATCGCTGATCGCTGATCGCTGATCGCTGATCGCTGATCGCTGATCGCTGATCGCTGATCGCTGATCGCTGATCGCTGATCGCTGATCGCTGATCGCTGATCGCTGATCGCTGATCGCTGATCGCTGATCGCTGATCGCTGATCGCTGATCGCTGATCGCTGATCGCTGATCGCTGATCGCTGATCGCTGATCGCTGATCGCTCATCTGAAATAACGGTAACGGTAACGGTAACGGTAACGGTAACGGTAACGGTAACAATAACAATAACAATAAATAACAATAAATTAGCGATCAACAATATAAAAAACTTGGTTGATCGCTAATTTATTGTTAATTTATTGTTAATTGCTAATGCGAGTTAAATCGAGGTATTTTTGAATGAAAACTTGTCTTTCTTGTATGATATCTATATCTTTTTTGGTACATTTCAATTTTGTGGGGAAATCAAACTACTACTTGGCGCATTTTTTTACATTTTAATGTTTTTGGACGGATTTCTTGTCTTTTTGCTGGTTAATCGGTAAAATAAAAATATAATTTGTTATTACCCATTTGACAAATTTAATACTTCAACAATGTGACTAATAGGAGGAAGGTACAACTTATCTGTATAATGTAACACACGAAGCGTTGGTCTTAATTACATGCAATTCAAGGGCATGCTATCTATTGGCAACTCATATGTATTTGCCCAACAAATTTGAAGTCCTTTGCTTATATTATACATTCTCTCTTCATTCAACACATGAGAAAAGTGTGGAACTTGTCAAATGTGTAGGCTAAGAACGACTTAAGCGACATGCTTCAAACTTGATGAGCACTACTAATTTTTCACGACTAGTATGCCCCTAAATTAATATTACGATTAGGCTCAACACTTAATAAGTTCTATTAATTCTCTTATTCAACACATTTGTAATGTCAAATTTGACCAGGGCGTACCCAAGAACCAGTTCAATTATAGATTTCAAACTTGCTGAACCGATACATAATTAAAAACAGAAGTGAAAGATCTAAAGTTTACTGAGGAAATACTGATTACTAGTAAGGTTCGTAGTTCAGAAATCATTTACATGAAAGACCTGAAGTATCACTTGGTGAACAAATTGATGCTTTTTCATTTATGTGGGTCCTGGTTATGCACTTGGCAACTTTGGTAGTCTATAATAGTATTGAATAAGAGGATATTGCTTAACAGTGTTAGATTGAGTAGGGTCATAAAGCTGTACCAATAAGAGAATAAAACAGTTAAATTTGTCAGATATCCTCGCGTAATATATTCCTGTCATAAAATAGCCTACATAACCAAGCACTCGAATGTCAAGGAAATAAGACATCTATCCATCTCGTGTTAGTTAGTCTCTTTCTACATGTCTAGCATCTCTCTCTAACATCAGCTCACATCTGCCTTCTCTCTCTACCATAACATCATCTCGCAGCTACAAAGCTAGAAATATATGAACATTCTGCCACCTAGCGTGGAAAATATGTGACCTACATTTTTGGTCTGAATCTTCTTCTGAATCGTTTTCGCACGAGAAAATAAGAGGAGGAAATTCATATCCCTTGAACGCATGGACCAATTTCCTTGCTCTTTAGCTTATTGGATTCAGAAAAATAAATTAGGCTGTGCTTGATTCATAAGTTATGCCTGCAAGCTGTAACTTTTTCGGAAATCGAGGTGAAAGACTTATATCGATCGAAAACCGCTACGCGTCGGGATAAGTAGCCTCGGCTTCTCGCGCTGTATAGCTATAGCTAACTACTTGGCGCGAGACTCTACCGAGTCTGCAGATCTCCCCATTCTTTTTCGGCATTCTGTTGCGCATGTAAGCCGCTTTACCCAATCTAATCTTTGCTATAATAATCGTGTTCATAGTGTATGTTTTTAATTTTATTACAATAATTTTTCATATTATTATTTTCAGATTTGGAATAGGAAAACGCACTCCTGCAACAATTGTTGTGGTTGTTGCGACTTCTGAAGCAACTGTGAACTGCAAAGTTCCAGTTGCAGTTCTTACAGCAGCAATAACAGCAGCAGAACCAGCATCAACAACAGCAACAGCAACAGCAAGAGCAATAGTAATAGCAATAGCAAGCTAACGAACACTAACTGACGAAGAACCGGAACAGAATGCAGAGCAGCAAGAATCACTACCTCGGTGGGTAGCGACTCCATTTATTTAATAAATGAATAAATGAATTAATTATTTCTTACACAGTTTCTTTTATTTTTTGCTACAACGTACATGTAGTTTCAAAATAACATTTTAAATTACAGGTGAATTGCGCGGCTATGAGCAAAAAGGAGACCGGGGTAGAAGAGTGGACCGCGGAAGGTGAAATGCACGCGGCCATGCATATGTTGTGTATCGTCCATGTGTATCTTCAAATCTAAACATTATTTGAACCAGATTATTTTAAGAATAAGAATTCATAATTTTAATATTTAATATTTTGTTGTTTAATAAAATGAGATCTACATTGATATACACATGCGTAACTTACTACTTATTGCCTCCCGTTTCATTTACAAAATTCATGATCCTTTTGTCACCACCTTTATTTAGATATAATTATAGTCATTAGTCATGCTAATGTACCGACCATAACTCTGATCATAATTGGAAATAAAATATAATATAACAGACATTGCAAACTATCCAATTTGTCAAGAGAATGGAAGGGTAAAATGATAGATTTCGCATTTCTGGTATGTCTCTTTTCTTATCTTAATCTTAATAAATTGCGGCTGTTTTAACAGAAATGATGTACTTAACTATGTTCACACTTAACAATTTTAATCTAAGATATTGGAATGAGTGCGAGAATATAGATTCCCTATGTAATATAGCTTGCAAACAGGCATGCATTCATAATTAAAATTTGCTTAATACATTTCAGTCTTCTAGTTTGAACAGTCCTTGCACGTACTTGGCAACCGGAATATTCTAAAGTTAAACAGTATGAAGTTCACACCCTGCCTATTATATTCACAACCCGTCTAATATAATTTAAAATTTTAACTTCAATAGTTGCAACTTAGAAGCATGATAGCTATTGGTAATAATCAGCGTCTATTTACAGAATTACCATTTTTTAACTAAAGTGATTGTCGAACCACACCTTAGATGATTTTGAATGTTGAAAATTTGTAGTGTACACTATGTATAAGTTTCTTGATTGCTCTTTGATCTATATTTGTTACATATTCATCCTCATCGGACTACTTTTCTTAGCCTTTTTACACGTGGATTCAATAATTTTAAACTCGCTAGTCTCCCACATAGCTTTCCCATGCGTATTTTTCGAGACTTAAAACTGTGACTTCGACTCTTTCGTTCCGTCTTATCTCAAAAACACAATTCCTAGTTAGGGATCATCACAGCGTGCCCTTAACGAACTCTGCAGCTGTGCACTTAGTGCATCTCATAAATTCTTAGAACTCCAGCGTAGTCTCAGACTTCCGGCGTCTCTATCCCTACCTATGCCCCTTTTCACTGGATTTTTCGGGTATATAAACCCCTAATTTCTGGAGCAAAGGGGGAATCAGTTCCGAACTCTCATCGACGGCGTAGTTCTGTCAATCGGACCAGCGAAGAACACCGTAGTAGATCGAGCACTAGTCTCCTTCGAAGCAGTTACAATTAACGTACGTACATCGTGTCTCATCGCGATCGTTAGGCAAGTCACAGTTCTTTCATTAGTTTCTCCCCCGTTCAAATCGTAACGTAAAACGAACTCATATTATTTTGTAACAATACCTCAAAGCCACAGAAACTCTCATTGTATTTTTGTGTTTGTATTATTTGTTCATTCAGAATATATTGAACATTATTCTAGCTTTCATTAGGAAACCATTTGTGTCATCATTACTAAATTCCTGTTTGGTCAACCTTATTTCAAATAAGCATAACAAGGAAAAGAATAACAAAAGATCCCACGAAGATACATCTTTACCGCTCAAGGTGTATCCGGCGAGCCATAGTAAGGTTTAACTCTAGCTTAGGGCATTCTTCCATGATCAATGAGCAGTCTTGAGTCTGGTTAAGGTGAAATAGCCCTTAGCACGATCCCAAGTCTCTGTTCTGAGTTATTGAAAGTAACTAGTATAAAGGGTTTAAAAGGAGTTTAGGGACCTGAGTGCGGTTGAGTTGAAATAGTACTCAACAACATCCCAGGATTGACGTAGGGCCGATTGGGAACTAGAAGACTCGAGTCTGGTTAAGGTGAAATAGCCCTTAACACGATCTTAGAGCATATTTTAGGACTCACTGAAGCCTGGCTCGTAACATATTTCTAAATTATCACTGAAACACATTTCTCACTGCATTATCCAAATCAAGCATAGTACAATGCTGATGTAGCGGTAATATTTAGAAATATATAGATAGAAAAGAAATAATGAGAAAACTTAACGTACCATATATTACAAAATTATCAACTCCGGAACTATTTAAGCTAAAGAGTTGAAATTTGCTAAGGAACTACTGATTATATACCCATAGCTAACATGTCCCTAATTGCCAAGGACTGGGAAACAATGTTTACTAAGTTTGAATTCTTTGGGTTAAGCATTCCTTGAACTATGCACTTGCCAATTTTGATACTCAAAATTTATAGTGTATGTGAGGATCTACAAGAATATTGTTGAGATATTAAAATTGAGATATTAAAATGAATCATGTTCAATTCATTGTAGCTGATAGTAATCAGCACTTGTTTACTTACTTACTTGTCTTTTAGTAAAGTGGCTGTTGAGCTACACACTTGATAGTTTTAAAACTTCATTGTATATGATATGATTTCCTGTTTCCCCACTGTGATTTCATCTATTTGCAAAATCAGACAAACATCATGCTCATGTAAATAAAAAATAACAGTATATTAACTTAACGCAGCATACATTACAAGTTACAGAATTATCAACTGCCTTAGCTAGCATACCCCAAAATTAGAAATTAATTTAGTTAAAATTTATAAACTATATAAACTATACACTTGACAATTTTCTCACTTCATCCTTTATAACATATGCTGTGTAGTGTTATAAGTCTATCGCTGCCTGAACTGGTTTGAACCAGAATTATATGATATAAGTAAAAGACCTACAACTTGCACAGTAAATGTTTATTATAAATAGTGATTATCGCCTTTGGTTCATTGTGCAGAGAAAGGCAAGGCAGGATCATTTTTGCTTTAAATAGGTTTCTTATGTGATATTTCACAATAATCAAATGGCGGAAAGCATTAATATATACTACTTGTATGAAATGCAGTGATAGTGCGGTGATAGTGAGTGAAACTAATATTAAGGGAACAAACTTATCTAGTTCAGACTGGGATTCTGTTAGGTCCAAACTTTGAAAGAAATATTGAACTCGTTCATTTTATAGAATGTTTTTATTTCTGGGTGAACAAAGCAAGCTTACTCATCTAGAGTGGGTTCGGACTACGACTTTGTTTAGGTCTGGGATATTTAAAAATCTTATTGACATGTTCAAGAGAGCATACTAAGATCAAAGAGATCGCGTGCAGCGAGCAAACTGTATTCGCATAATTAATTAAATTTTATATTTTATAAAAATATTTCATCATAATTTGTTGCGTTAATATTTGTTTCACTTACTATCACCGCCCAATGACATCCGGACTGAGGTTAATAGAAGCAACTTTAAACAAAATTAACACAAACACCGTATATCAATGCCTTCCGCCACCTAATTATTGTGAGATATCACATAGCAAACCTGTTTCGAGCAAAAATAACAAAGTCTTACCTTTTTCTGCAGAAGTAGCTAAAGGTGTTTGTTATTTACCATTAATCATGGTCAATAAAACACATAAACACAATACTGCCACATAACCACATTTAAAACGAATCAGTTGATCGTCGACTAAGTCGTCTTGCACGACTGCCGTGCAGCGCTCAGCACCGCTAGCGGAAGGAATGTTAGGTGGACATTTGAGGAATTCTTAAAGAAAAACGCAAACCTGACTTCTTAAAATCCTATCTTTACTCGCCAGAAAATACGGATGAGAAATTCATATCTCCTAAACCACTGAACCGATTGTCTTGTTTGTTGGCTCGTTGGATTCAGAAAAATCAACGGACCTAGGTTTAATTCATAAGTTTCGCCTTTGAGCTGTAACTGTTGCAAGAATCAAAGTGAAAGTTTGAGACAGGCCGAAAATCATGTTGGTTCGGGATAAGGAGCCTTAGCGGTCTCGCGCTACTACTACTACTTGGCGCGAGACTCTACCGAGTCTCCTGATCCCCCCAAAACCATTAAAATGAAAAAACGCCAAGTAGTCTGCCCCCCCCCCCCCTCCGCCATCCCGGCTCCGCAACCCACCAACCTTGTCAAAATTATTTAAAAAATTACCAAAAATAGAAATGGATATCAGTGGTAAACGAAAGCCAAGTTATAATTCAGATATAACTAATTCAGAAAAATCAACGAAAAAATACAAAATTCAGAAATAAATCCTTGGAGCTGTAACTTTTACATAAATCGAGGTGAAAGTTTTATAGCAGATGATAACCACTACACTTCGGGATAAGTATCCTCGGTAGTCGCGCGCTGTACTATATATATAACTACTACTTGGCGCGAGACTCTACCGAGTCTCCTGATAACATACAAGAAAGCCAAGTTTTCATTCAAAGATATCTCGAGTTAACTCGCATTAGCAATTACCAATAAATTAACAATAAATTACCGATTAACAATACAAAAAATCTTGGCGTGTGCGCGCTTCATTCCGAGGTAAAAAGGCAATGGAAAACTGATTTAACACTAGAACTACCAACGATTGATATGCTGTTATAACGAACCACGTAAAAAAAAAAGTCATTTCAACTCGTTCGGTAGTACTGGTGTTAAACCTAACACTGACTTTACTACAATATGAGTAAATCCTAATAAATCTTTCATTTTCAATCATATATACTATATACAGCGGCTTTGTTATCCCATTTTTGCCTCCGATATATGAATATTCTCCAATTTCATGAACATTGTCCAGTGCCTCATAACTGACAAGGAGATCATTTTTCCCGATATTGATAAGCAGGAGGTTCTCTGTTTATCGCGTATATGTTTCTTTAAAAGTTTTTTAGTAATATTACCGGAGCAAGGGCCTCGAATGAAGCGCGCACACGCCAAGATTTTTTGTATTGATAATCAGTAATTTATTGTTAATTTATTGGTAATTGCTAATACGAGTTAAATCGAGGTATCTTTGAATGAAAGCTTGGCTTTCTTGTATGATATCTATTATCTTTTTTGTTATATTTTATTATATATTATACTTGTTATATTATTGTGGGGAAATCCAACTGCTACTTGGCGCATTTTCTTACATTTTAATGTTTTTCGATGGATTTTATGTCTTTTTGTTAGGTAATGCTTAACGATAAAGACAATAAAATTTTTTATGCAACGCATGGTGCGAAAGTTCACTTTTCGAGGCCTGTGTATTGTGTAGAAAGTGGCTGATTTCCGCACTCTTATCTATATTCACTCTGTTATTGCATGTGTTACATATTCATCCTCATCGGACTACTTTTCTTAGCCTTATTTCACAAGTAGATTCAATAATTTTAACTCGCTAGTCTCCCACATAGTTTTCCCATGCGTATTTTTCGAGACTCAAAAATGTGACTTCGACTCTTTCGTTCCGTCTTATCTCAAGCCCTTAAAAACACAATACCTAGTTAGGGATCATCACAAGCGCGCCCTTAACGAACTCTGCAGCTGTGCACTTAGTGCATCTCATAAATTCTTAGAACTCCAGCGTAGTCTCAGACTTCCGGCGTCTCTATCCCTACCTATGCCCCTTTTCACTGAATTTTTCGGGTATATAAACCCTTAATTTCTGGAGCAAAGGGGGAATCAGTTCCGAACTCTCATCGACGGCGAAGCTCTGTCAATCGGACCAGCGAAGAACACCGTAGTAGATCGAGCACTAGTCTCCTTCGAAGCAGTTACAATTACCGTACGTACATCGTGTCCCATCGCGATCGTTAGGCAAGTCACAGTTCTTTCGTTAGTTTTCCCCCGTTCAAATCGTAACGTAAAACGAACTCATATAATTTTGTAACAACATCTCAAAACCACAGAAACTCTCATTGTATATTTTGTGTTTGTATTATTTGTTCATTCAGAATATATTACATTATTCTAGTTTTCATTAAGAAACCATTTGTGTCATCATTACTGAATTCCTGTTTGGTCAACCTTGTTTCAAATAAGCATAACAAGGAAAAGAATAACAAAAGATCCCACGAGGATACATCTTTACCGCTCGAGGTGTATCCGGCGAGCCATAGTAAGGTTTGTTACGAGCCAGGCTTCGCGAGTCCTAAAATATGCTCTAAGATCGTTAAACCTTACTATGGCTCGCCGGATACACCTCGAGCGGTAAAGATGTATCCTCGTGGGATCTTTTGTTATTCTTTTCCTTGTTATGCTTATTTGAAACAAGGTTGACCAAACAGGAATTCAGTAATGATGACACAAATGGTTTCTTAATGAAAACTAGAATAATGTAATATATTCTGAATGAACAAATAATACAAACACAAAATATACAATGAGAGTTTCTGTGGTTTTGCGATGTTGTTACAAAATTATATGAGTTCGTTTTACGTTACGATTTGAACGGGGGAAAACTAACGAAAGAACTGTGGCTTGCCTAACGATCGCGATGAGACACGATGTACGTACGGTAATTGTAACTGCTTCGAAGGAGACTAGTGCTCGATCTACTACGGTGTTCTTCGCTGGTCCGATTGACAGAGCTTCGCCGTCGATGAGAGTTCGGAACTGATTCCCCCTTTGCTCCAGAAATTAAGGGTTTATATACCCGAAAAATCCAGTGAAAAGGGGCATAGGTAGGGATAGAGACGCCGGAAGTGTGAGACTACGCTGGAGTTCTAAGAATTTATGAGATGCACTAAGTGCACAGCTGCAGAGTTCGTTAAGGGCACGCTGTGATGATCCCTAACTAGGGATTGTGTTTTTGAGATAAGACGGAACGAAAGAGTCGAAGTCACAGTTTTAAGGCTCGAAAAATACGCATGGGAAAACTATGTGGGAGACTAGCGAGTTAAAATTATTGAATCTACGTGGGAAATAAGGCTAAGAAAAGTAGTCCGATGAGGATGAATATGTAACAGGTTTAACGATCTTAGAGCATATTTTAGGACTCGCGAAGCCTGGCTCGTAACACATGCGTGCTGAAAGTAGCATTTTATTTCATTTTATCGATCGCTTTACCGCACTAGTGCGGAAAGTAAATTATTACCGCACTAGTGCGGTAATGAGAAACAAACGATTAACGGTATTATATTACATTTTCTGCCAAATTCAGAGACATATGTCAATCCGTGGATCTAAACAGCAGCAATAAATGTTATAATTTCTCGAGTATTTTTTTAGGTAAATAAAATGTTTACTATAGATTTCTGCCTTGATAATCTGTTAGGAAGTTCGTTCTTTGTGAATTCACTCAAAGTAAACTTTCGCACCATTCATTGCATAAAATATAATGTCCTACTAGTGCGTAAAGTAGCCAACCTCCAGACGCAAGAATTTACACCATTCGCCTTAGCGTACGCGGCATTAACAGGAGGACTCGTGTGATTATCGCACTCGCCTTCGGCTCGTGCAGCAACTTCACGCGTCTGGAAATTAGCCACTTTTCGCACTTGTATCACAATCTACTATAATTATTTATCAATGTTTCATTTTTGTGGGAAAATGAAACTGCTACTTGGCGCATTTTTTTTACAGTTCAATGTTTTTGGACGGATTTCATACCTTTTTGTTAGTTAATGCTTAACAAGAAAGACAATAAAAATTTTAAGTATTTATCAATGGTTTAATTAATAAATTTAAAAGTAAAATCTTATTAAAATCTCAAGTGCCATTTCTGTTCAAATATGCACCATCACCTGTGTGCATATTTATGTTATAATGTAACTTTAATGTTACAATGTATTTATAACTTAATCATGCACATAGGAGGAGATCTAAGAAATTGAGCTGAATGTGAGAATATAGATTCCTTAGATAATATACTTTGCACTTACCAAATTCACATTAGCAAAAGAAAAATTACCAATAGCTAGGATGCATTTAAATTGCAAATTAGATAAGCTATACCCTCATACGCATTCTAACATTGGTGTATCGTGACAGCCAAATGCGTAGCTCAGGGAGCGCATAATCTAATGTAATAAAATTTGTTAAACAAGTACTGATTACCAATAGCTAGTATGTCACTATATGGCACATGATTGGTAATTATTGCTTGCTTACATCATTTTAGTTCTTTAGCTGAAGTGTTCCTTGAGCGATGAACTTGAGTGTCAAGATACTACTAAATTAGACTGCGTATGAGCACTCTGCTTGGTTTATATATTATAATTATAAAGCGTTAAGTCAAGCAATAACTCAGAGTAGCAAGACAGAGATTCCCAATAGCAAGAATGTATTGAAATTGTAAATGATTTGCCTTAAACCTTTACAAATTATATTCAATGAGCTATATATGCAGGCTCTCTCATTTGCAGTCTAGTTTTGAAGTATCCTGACTGTCAAGTGCCAAGCTGACGGAGTGTAAACCTAAAGTACTGAAATTAGTCTAAGCAAGTACTGATTACCAATAGCTACCATTCCCTTAAATTGTAAATAATTGCTAATATTGCTTAAAAGATTGATATGCTACACACTTGATAATTTTAACTATTGGTAATCAGCAGTCGTTTACCAAAACAGGGACTTGTGAGTGACGCACTTAACACTTTTAACATTTCATAATTCTTAAGAACGACAAGATCAGAGGGACAGGGGCAAGGACAGTATAGCTCTTTTATTAACTACATTAAGCATGGAATCTGGAACAAATAATAAAATCAGACTTTGTCATATAACCATTATGGCACATAACCAACCATGGCATAACCGGCTTAACCAATGTGTCGGTATGGCACAGATTACAGATTATAGATCGGTAACGTAAATACGGTCTGCCACCAGCGTGCAAAATATGTGACCTACATTTTTGGTCTGAATCTTCTTCTGAATCATTTTCGCACGAGAAAATAAGAGGAGGAAATTCATATCTCTTGAACGCATGGACCAATTTCCTTGCTCTTTAGTTTATTGGATTCAGAAAAATAAATTAGGCTGTGCTTGATTCATAAGTTATGCCTGCAAGCTGGAACTTTTCGGAAATCGAGGTGAAAGTCTTATATCGATCGAAAACCGCTACGCAACGGGATAAGTAGCCTCGGCTTCTCGCGCTGTATAGCTATAGCTAAGTACTTGGCGCGAGACTCTACCGAGTCTCCTGATGTCAAATTTGACAAGGGCGTACCCAAGAACCAGTTCAATTATACATGCCAAACTTGCTGAACAGATACATTATTCAAAACTACAGAAGTCAAAGATCTAAAGTTTACTGAGCAAATACATTTACATGAAAGACGTGAAGTATCACTTGGTGAACAAATTGTTGCTTTTTCATTTAAGTGGGTCCTGGTTATGCACTTGGGAACTTTGGTAGTCTATAATCCGTCCAAAAACATTAAAATGTAAGAAAATGCGCCAAGTAGCAGTTGGATTTCCCCACAAAAATGTAACAAATATAATATGTAATGAAATATAACAAAAAAGATAATAGATATCATACAAGAAAGCCAAGCTTTCATTCAAAGATACCTCGATTTAACTCGCTCCGCTCTGCTCCGCTCTGCTCCGCTCTGCTCCGCTCTGCTCCGCTCTGCTCCGCTCTGCTCCGCTCTGCTCCGCTCTGCTCCGCTCTGCTCCGCTCTGCTCCGCTCTGCTCCGCTCTGCTCCGCTCTGCTCCGCTCTGCTCCGCTCTGCTCCGCTCTGCTCCGCTCTGCTCCGCTCTGCTCCGCTCTGCTCCGCTCTGCTCCGCTCTGCTCCGCTCTGCTCCGCTCTGCTCCGCTCTGCTCCGCTCTGCTCCGCTCTGCTCCGCTCTGCTCCGCTCTGCTCCGCTCTGCTCCGCTCTGCTCCGCTCTGCTCCGCTCTGCTCCGCTCTGCTCCGCTCTGCTCCGCTCTGCTCCGCTCTGCTCCGCTCTGCTCCGCTCTGCTCCGCTCTGCTCCGCTCTGCTCCGCTCTGCTCCGCTCTGCTCCGCTCTGCTCCGCTCTGCTCCGCTCTGCTCCGCTCTGCTCCGCTCTGCTCCGCTCTGCTCCGCTCTGCTCCGCTCTGCTCCGCTCTGCTCGGCTCTGCTCGGCTCTGCTCGGCTCTGCTCGGCTCTGCTACTCCCCCCCCCCCCCCCCCCCCTGCTCCAGCGAGACTCTACCGAGTCTCCTGATAAGGGCGAAGCGGAAAGATCAGGAACATAGCGTAAAGGATCCAAAGTGCCCGAGTATATCAAACAGCTTGAGCTGTATACAAAGAGAGTGCAATGGAGCTGAAAGTTCTGCAAATCAATGCGCAACGATCCAAGTCCGTCGCATCGGATATTGGAATTAAAACTCAGGGTAACTTCGATGTGTTACTATTACAAGAGCCGTACGTACTTAAAGGCAAAGTTAAAGGCTACTCGGCTTTGTCGTCGCGCGTGTTGCAACCAAATTCTGACAATCCGCAGGTCGCTATCGTTGTTAATAACAGTGAGTATGATGTAATGCAGATACCCATAGATGATTCAGAGCACGTAATTGCAGCGCAAATCACAACCCCACTAGAGGAGTATATCTTTGTCTCAGCTTACTTTCAATATTCGCACGAGATCGATCCATACATAGCTCAAGTGGAACGTCTCCTAGATCAAATTGGTGACAAAAAGGTGATTATAGCAGTAGATACGAACGCTAAGTCCCCACTATGGTACTCTACTACCTTAGATGAACGAGGTGAAAAAGTAACAGACCTTGTAAGTTCAAAGAACCTGGTGGTAGTAAACCTCCCAAACCAGCCTACTACGTTTAAGTCCACAACTGGCGAATCGAACATCGATGTGACAATGGTATCAGCTTTAGCTGCCTGTGACGTCAAAAACTGGAAAGTCGACGCGAACTTCACCTTCAGCGATCATAATGCTATTTTGTATAACCTTGCTCAAGGCAGTGCAAATGGGCGCAACCGTAGGACTGTAATAAATGATAGTAAATGCTATAACGTCAGGAAAGCAGACTGGAAATTATTTAAACGTAATATTGAACAGCTCTTTACGATCCAAGTTAGAGCGCAATTAGCGGAGATGGAACCAGAGAGCGCAGTCTCACTATTAACAGTTAAAATCCATGAAGCATGTCGAATGATATTCCGGAAGAGGATAACTATATCAAGATCAGTGCCCTGGTGGAATGATCAATTAAAATTGACAAGACGAGAGATGATGAGAGCAAGAAAAGAGCTGGGAAGGGTTCAAAAATTAAGGTTGGTTACGCAAATAGAGCGTGCACAAGATAAATACAAGAACCTACGTAGGAAATACATAAAAGAGATAAGAGTAAGTAAAATAAGATCGCGGGAGGCCTTCGTGACCACTGCAAGCGGCTCCGATCCCTGGGGTTTCCTATATAAACTAATGAGAAATAAACGATGTTACTCCAGTATATCTTATGCAGTTAGTGATGAACAGCATTCATCGACGTCTTGGGAAGAATCGACAGATTTGCTACTGAATAAAATAGTCCCCGAAAATGACTCCACTGAAGATGATGGACATAAATCCATCGTCCAGGAGCTGGAAAATTATCGAAATTACAACTTAGAGGACTCCATATCGTGTGAGGAAATTGAAACAGCTATTAAAAGAACAAAATCTGGTAAGGCTGCAGGTTTGGATGGGCTAAATCCCGAAATCGTTAAGAAGCTGTGGGCAGCAGATAAGGAAATACTGTCAATCGTGTTTAATAATTGTTTCGGAAATGGTACCTTCCCCAACAAATGGAAGGTTGCAAAAGTTATGGCAATCTTGAAGGGTGTGGATAAAGATCCTCACGATGTGAAATCTTATAGACCAGTGGCGCTACTTCCGGTCCTAGGTAAAATATACGAAAGAATTATTGTCAATCGTCTTCATTCTAACTATTTCACTGCGCAATTAGCGAATTCGCGCCAATTTGGCTTTCCGCAAGAGAAATCGACGGATGATGCGCTCTTCCAACTACTAACAGATATTAGAAATTGCGAAGAAAAGTATATCGTTGTAATCTTCATTGATATCAGAGGAGCATTTGACAATCTTCCATGGCCGTCCATTAAGCAGAGACTGATGTTGGCGAAGTGCTCTAGTAAACTTATGCAAGTTGTGAATGCCTATTTCAACGAGCGATTGATGATTATCAGATCGAAATACAGAGAACGCTCCAAGCCCATGGAAAAAGGATGTCCACAGGGGTCGATCCTAGGACCGTATGCATGGAATTGGGTAATGGATGAATTACTGAACGATATGGAGGAGCTTATTCATAAGAAGGTATCGAGCATTGCCTACGCTGATGATCTGGCGATATTGGTAGGCGGTAAGAGCAGGGTCGATCTGGAGGATAAGGCTGCACAAGCGATGGATTTGGTAGCCAAATGGTGTCGGCGGCATAAGCTGGAGATCTCTTCGGAGAAAACTGTGGCAATGCAGGTTAAAGGCTCATTCGACCGTGAAAGGATGCCGCGTATATTTATTAACAAAACGAAAATTAAATATGTGAATGAGTACAGCTATCTAGGTGTTATCATAGACTACAAGTTAAACTTCCAAGCACATGTCCGAAAAATAAGAGAAAAGATCATAAACCTCTCTGGTTTAGTTATGAGAATAGTAACCAGTAAGTCAGGCCGAAAAAACAGGAACATTAACGCGTATTACAAACGTCTGTTCTTGCCAATAATCACCTATGGCTCGATCGCGTGGTATGAGAAGTCGCACCAAACTCACATACAGAGACACCTGGACTCTATGCAACGAACACTTTTGCTCTTGATGACACAAGCCTGCAGAACAACTTCCACATCTGCCTTACAAGTCATTTCTGGCTGTCCCCCTCTGGCCCTTGAAATCTGCAAGGAGGCGCTACTTTACATGACGAAGAATAACAAAGGTGTCGAATGGAAATCGTATAAATATATCCCAGCAAATGGAAACGGGACATCAGATGCAAATGAGGAATGCATTAGGATAAAGCAGTCGATTTATACTAACTGGCAACACAAATGGGATAACGACGTGCATGGACGGCAAACAGTGAAATATCTGCCTGTTGTCGCTTTTGCGAGCCAGAATCAGTGGTTCGCACCGTCGCGTGAATGTGTTTACCTGATCACAGGATACGGCCCTATAAACTTTACATTACATAACAGAAACTGTGTAACTAGCCCAAATTGTCCTTGTCCTTGCTGCCCAAATGTCGTAGAAGATGTTAGCCATCTCTTATTCGAATGTCCTTGGTATTCTAATATTCGGTATGAACTACTGATGCGTCACAAAGATTCCATCAGCTGGAGCACTCTAATCGAAACAGAAGAGAAATTTAAGAAATTTGATAAGTTTGCCATTGATCTTTTCAAAACAAGGAAAGCGTTAGTATGAACGTAAAATATGCGCCTGTATATATATATGTATTTCTCGACAGTAATCTATTATTTTATTGTTTATTATTTATTAATTACGAGACCTGTTAATTAAGATTCACAAATGACGTGATCATTTATTTAAACTAGGTAAGCTGCAAACACAGTAGATGACAGCTCACCTCCACGAGGTAGGGATGGACAACGCAAGAAAAAAAAAAAAAAAAAAAAATCTTGCGGCTAAGTAGCTGTAGTGTGAATGAAGAATGAATGCTCTTTGTGAATGCGTACGTGGCGGTGATAAGTACAAACTTAGGTGCCGCAGGAATGAGAGATGAATGTGTATGTGTGTGTCCCTATCTACTCCCCGCAGGGGGTATTCGAAGGCGGAACGGTCTGGGTGTCAGGCTGATTCCTACGGATACTATGGTGGGCAGCGTCACCACGGGTCAACCGAGTCGCTTGGTAGGCATACCAGATAGCCCGGCTGTAGGGCCCAAACTGGACCCTGGTCGAGGTGAAGGGGTACTTTAAGTACCCCGGAGTTCACCTCGATCACCACTGGCGCGTCAAGGAGCACTTCGAGAAGGTCCTCCCCAGGACGGAGAAAACAACCGGCCATGACTTACTCCGAGAGGTGAAACTTCGCCACGACTTACTCCGAGGGGTGAGATTTTGCCACGACTTACTCCGAGAGGCGAGACTTTGCCACGACTTACTCCGAGAGGCGAAAGATATTTTACGAAGTACCAGCGGCGTCTTACTTTCGCCACGACTTACTCCGAGGGGTGAGAATTCGCCACGACTTACTCCGAGAGGCGAGACTTCGCCACGACTTACTCCGAGAGGTGAGAGATATTTTACGAAGTACCAGCGGCGTCTTACTTTCGCTACGACTTACTCCGAGAGGTGAAACTTCGCCACGGCTTACTCCGAGAGGTGAAACTTCGCCACGGCTTACTCCGAGAGGTGAGACTTCGCCACGACCTACTCCGAGAGGCGAGAGATATTTTTCTAAGTACCAGTCGCGTCTTACTTTCGCCACGACTTACTCCGAGAGGTGAGAATTCGCCACGGCTTACTCCGAGAGGTGAAACTTCGCCACGACTTACTCCGCGAGGTGAGAATTCGCCACGGCTTACTCCGAGAGGTGAGACTTCGCCACGACTTACCCCGAGAGGCGAGAGATATTTTTCTAAGTTCCAGTGGCGTCTTACTTTCGCCACGACTTACTCGGAGAGGTGAAAGATATTTTACTAAGTACCAGCGGTGTGTTACTTTCGCCACGACTCACTCCGAGAGGTGAAACTTCGCCACGACTTACTCCGCGAGGTGAGAATTCGCCACGACTTACTCCGAGAGGCGAGAGATATTTTTCTAAGTTCCAGTGGCGTCTTACTTTCGCCACGACTTACTCCGAGAGGCGAGAGATATTTTTCTTAGTTCCAGTGGCGTCTTACTTTCGCCACGACTTACTCGGAGAGGTGAAAGATATTTTACTAAGTACCAGCGGCGTCTTACTTTCGCCACGACTTACTCCGCGAGGTGAGAATTCGCCACGACTTACTCCGAGAGGTGAGAATTCGCCACGACTTACTCCGAGAGTCGAGAGATATTTTACTAAGTACCAGTGGCGTCTTACTTTCGCCACGACTTACTCGGAGAGGTGAAAGATATTTTACTAAGTACCAGCGGCGTCTTACTTTCGCCACGACTTACTCCGAGAGGTGAAACTTCGCCACGACTTACTCTGCGAGGTGAGAATTCGCCACGACTTACTCCGAGAGGTGAGAATTCGCCACGACTTACTCCGAGAGTCGAGAGATATTTTACTAAGTACCAGTGGCGTCTTACTTTCGCCACGACTTACTCGGAGAGGTGAAACTTCGCCATGACTTACTCCGAGAGGTGAAAGATATTTTACTAAGTACCAGCGGCGTCTTACTTTCGCCACGACTTACTCGGAGAGGTGAAACTTCGCCACGACTTACTCTGCGAGGTGAGAATTCGCCACGGCTTACTCCGAGAGGTGAGACTTCGCCACGACTTACCCCGAGAGGCGAGAGATATTTTTCTAAGTTCCAGTGGCGTCTTACTTTCGCCACGACTTACTCCGAGAGGTGAAACTTCGCCACGACTTACTCCGCGAGGTGAGAATTCGCCACGACTTACTCCGCGAGGTGAGAATTCGCCACGACTTACTCCGAGAGGCGAGAGATATTTTTCTAAGTTCCAGTGGCGTCTTACTTTCGCCACGACTTACTCCGCGAGGTGAGAATTCGCCACGACTTACTCCGAGAGGCGAGAGATATTTTTCTAAGTTCCAGTGGCGTCTTACTTTCGCCACGACTTACTCGGAGAGGTGAAAGATATTTTACTAAGTACCAGCGGCGTCTTACTTTCGCCACGACTTACTCCGCGAGGTGAGAATTCGCCACGACTTACTCCGAGAGGTGAGAATTCGCCACGACTTACTCCGAGAGTCGAGAGATATTTTACTAAGTACCAGTGGCGTCTTACTTTCGCCACGACTTACTCGGAGAGGTGAAAGATATTTTACTAAGTACCAGCGGCGTCTTACTTTCGCCACGACTTACTCGGAGAGGTGAAACTTCGCCACGACATACTCCAAGAGGTGGGAGTTCGCTACGGCTTACTCCGACAGGTGAGACTTCGCCACGACTCACTCCGCGAGGTGAGAATTCGCCACGGCTTACTCCGAGAGGTGAGACTTTGCCACGACTTACTCCGAGAGGCGAAAGATATTTTTCTAAGTACCAGTCGCGTCTTACTTTCGCCACGACTTACTCCGCGAGGTGAGAATTCGCCACGACTTACTCCGAGAGGCGAGAGATATTTTTTACCGACTTCGAAAAGGAGGAGGTACTCAATTCGACCGCTATATTTTTTTTTTTTTTTTTTAATGTTTGTCCGGCGAGAACTCTGAGATGGGTGGACCGATCGGGATGAAACCATACCTATCTTATAGAGGATGCTCACAGTTTGGTCCCATTATAAATTTTTTCGAAATTGTTTAACGCTAACCATTGTTATTCCATAAAAACCGAATTTTTTCGCTGATTTCGCGTTTCTACTACAAATTTCGTTTGTCCGGAGATATTTCCGAGATGGATGGACCGATCTTGATGAAACCATACCTATCTTATAGAGGATGCTCACAGCTTGGTCCCAATATAAATTTTGTCGAAATTGTTTAGCATTAACCATTGTTATTGCTTAAAAACCGAATTTCGCGCTAATTTCACGTTTCTACTACAAATTTCGTTTGTCCGGCGATATTTCCGAGAATGATGGACCGATCTTGATGAAACCTTGGCTATCTTATAGAGGATGCTCACGGCTTGGTCCCAATGTAAATTTTGTCGAAATTGTTTAACATTAACCATTGTTATTGCTTAAAAACCAAATTTCGCGCTGATTTCACGTTTCTACTACAAATTTCGCTTGTCCGGCGATATTTCCGAGATGGATGGACCGATCTTAATGAAACCTTGCCTATCTTATAGAGGATGCTCACGGCTTGGTTCCAATGTAAATTCTCCCTAAATTGTTTAACGCTAACAATTGTTATTGCATAAAAACCGAACTTTCGATTGTCCGGCGATAGCTTTGGGATCGCTTGTGCGATAAGGATGAAACTTTGAGTAACTCATAAGGGAAGTTCTCGCGGTACACCCTCTTGCATAAATTTCGGAATGTACAAGCTTTTCTTTCTTCAACAAATTCGGCTACATTTCTTCGTCTATAACTGTTACACCAGTGCAACGATGAAATTCAAAATGAAATCGACCGCGAACCATCAATTTATTAATTTCCTATACTAAAAAGCATTAAATAAAAAAAATTTATTTTAAAAAAAATTTGACCGACTTCGAAAACTGACAGAGTTCCAGAGAGCTGAAAACTAAAAGAGCTGAAAAGTAAAAAACAAGCAACACAAAAAATGCCCTGAAAAGTAAAAAATAACTTCTGGTTGTCATGCATACAGAAATTTGCGTTAAGCCTAAATATTCTGCAACTTTTCGGAGGCGGCGCAAATATAAGTAAAATATTACAAACGTCACGAAATCCTCACACTCAAAACTGAAAATACTCGTGGTCTCTATGTACATATATATGTACAAATTGAAGGGGCGAAGTATACCCTATCGAATATGCTAATATTGTTAACATTAACTGGTCTGGTATTCGACAATTCCGAACAATTCCGACATCTCACAACTGTAGGTTAATCTAGCAAATACGCAAATACATATAACAGACTGCAGGCAATAGAACTATCGTTACTCTCCTGTGTACCATTTTGTCTTCGTCAATCATTAAAGTCATCCTGTGGTTGGACAGGTAGATATATAAGGATAGAGATAGATCGAAAGAGAGAGAGAGAGCGATTGAGAGGCGGGAGGAAGAGTACGAAAGCAAGAGTGAGTAAGCACGAAAGATAGATTTTCTAAGAAAGAAAATGCGGATAAGCGCGGGTAAGACACACGATTGCCAGTAATATTTTACTTATATTTGCGCCGCCTCCGAAAAGTTGCAGAATATTTAGGCTTAACGCAAATTTCTGTATGCATGACAACCAGAAGTTATTTTTTACTTTTCAGGGCATTTTTTGTGTTGCTTGTTTTTTACTTTTCAGCTCTTTTAGTTTTCAGCTCTCTGGAACTCTGTCAGTTTTCGAAGTCGGTCACATTTTTTTTTCTAAGTACCAGTCGCGTCTTACTTTCGCCACGACTTACTCCGAGAGGTGAAACTTCGCCACGACTTACTCCGCGAGGTGAGAATTCGCCACGGCTTACTCCGAGAGGTGAAACTTCGCCACGACTTACTCCGCGAGGTGAGAATTCGCCACGGCTTACTCCGAGAGGTGAGACTTCGCCACGACTTACCCCGAGAGGCGAGAGATATTTTTCTAAGTTCCAGTGGCGTCTTACTTTCGCCACGACTTACTCCGAGAGGTGAAACTTCGCCACGACTTACTCCGAGAGTCGAGAGATATTTTACTAAGTACC
>CAXIEQ010000111.1:0-26886 GCA_964023945.1 Ectemnius cavifrons
CTGGAAATCGCAGTCATATCCAAAAAACCTATCCTCGAGTATTTTTGGCTCCCAAAACCGTAATCTGGAGTAGAACACGAGTATTTCCGACGCAAAATTGCGAGAGGAATCGAATGCCGCAAGAAGAATTCAAATCCGAGCCACCGTTCGTCTGGAAATCGCAGTCATATCCAAAAACGTATCTTAGACTATTTTTGGCTCCCAAAATCATAATCTGGAGTAGAACACACGTATTTCTGACGCAAAATGACGAGAGGAGTCGAATGCCGCAAGCAGAATTCAAATCCGAGCCTCCGTTCGTCTGGAAATCGCAGTCATATCCAAAAACCTATCCTCGAGTATTTTGGCTCCCAAAATCGTAAACTGGAGTAGAACACGAGTATTTCCGACGCAAAATGGCGAGAGGAATCGAATGCCGCAAGCAGAATTCAAATCCGAGCCACCGTTCGTCTGGAAATCGCAGTCATATCCAAAAACGTATCTTAGACTATTTTGGTTCCCAAAATCATAATCTGGAGTAGAACACACGTATTTCCGACGCAAAATGACGAGAGGAGTCGAATGCCGCAAGCAGAATTCAAATCGGAGCCTCCGTTCGTCTGGAAATCGCAGTCATATCCAAAAACCTATCCTCGAGTATTTTGGCTCCCAAAACCGTAATCTGGAGTAGAACACGAGTATTTCCGACGCAAAATTGCGAGAGGAATCGAATGCCGCAAGCAGAATTCAAATCCGAGCCACCGTTCGTCTGGAAATCGCAGTCATATCCAAAAACGTATCTTAGACTATTTTGGCTCCCAAAATCATAATCTGGAGTAGAACACACGTATTTCTGACGCAAAATGACGAGAGGAGTCGAATGCCGCAAGCAGAATTCAAATCCGAGCCTCCGTTCGTCTGGAAATCGCAGTCATATCCAAAAACCTATCCTCGAGTATTTTGGCTCCCAAAACCGTAATCTGGAGTAGAACACGAGTATTTCCGACGCAAAATTGCGAGAGGAATCGAATGCCGCAAGCAGAATTCAAATCCGTGCCTCCGTTCGTCTGGAAATCGCAGTCATATCCAAAAACGTATCTTAGACTATTTTGGCTCCCAAAATCGTAATCTGGAGTAGAACACACGTATTTCCGACGCAAAATGACGAGAGGAGTCGAATGCCGCAAGCAGAATTCAAATCGGCAGCCTCCGTTCGTCTGGAAATCGCAGTCATATCCAAAAACCTATCCTCGAGTATTTTGGCTCCCAAAACCGTAATCTGGAGTAGAACACGAGTATTTCCGACGCAAAATTGCGAGAGGAATCGAATGCCGCAAGCAGAACTCAAATCCGAGCCACCGTTCGTCTGGAAATCGCAGTCATATCCAAAAACGTATCTTAGACTATTTTGGCTCCCAAAATCATAATCTGGAGTAGAACACACGTATTTCTGACGCAAAATGACGAGAGGAGTCGAATGCCGCAAGCAGAATTCAAATCCGAGCCTCCGTTCGTCTGGAAATCGCAGTCATATCCAAAAACCTATCCTCGAGTATTTTGGCTCCCAAAACCGTAATCTGGAGTAGAACACGAGTATTTCCGACGCAAAATGGCGAGAGGAATTGAATGCCGCAAGCAGAATTCAAATCCAAGCCTCCGTTCGTCTGGAAATCGCAGGCATATCCAAAAACGTATCTTAGACTATTTTGGCTCCCAAAATCATAATTTGGAGTAGAACACACGTATTTCCGACGTAAAATGACGAGAGGAGTCGAATGCCGCAAGCAGAATTCAAATCCGAGCCTTCGTTCGTCTGGAAATCGCAGTCGTATCAGAAAACCTATCTTAGACTATTTTGGCTCCCAAAATCGTAATCTGGAGTAGAACACGAGTATTTCCGACGCAAAATGGCGAGAGGAATCGAATGCCGCAAGCAGAATTCAAATCCGAGCCTCCGTTCGTCTGGAAATCGCAGTCATATCCAAAAACGTATCTTAGACTATTTTGGCTCCCAAAATCGTAATCTGGAGTAGAACACGAGTATTTCCGACGCAAAATGGCGAGAGGAATCGAATGCCGCAAGCAGAATTCAAATCCGAGCCTCCGTTCGTCTGGAAATCGCAGTCATATCCAAAAACGTATCTTAGACTATTTTGGCTGCCAAAATCATAATCTGGAGTAGAACACACGTATTTCCGACGCAAAATGACGAGAGGAGTCGAATGCCGCAAGCAGAATTCATATCCGAGCCTCCGTTCGTCTGGAAATCGCAGTCATATCCAAAAACCTACCCCCGAGTATTTTGGCTCCCAAAATCGTAATCTGGAGTAGAACACACGTATTTCCGACGCAAAATGACGAGAGGAGTCGAATGCCGCAAGCAGAATTCAAATCCGAGCCTCCGTTCGTCTGGAAATCGCAGTCATATCCAAAAACGTATCTTAGACTATTTTGGCTCCCAAAATCGTAATCTGGAGTAGAACACGAGTATTTCCGACGCAAAATGACGAGAGGAATCGAATGCCGCAAGCAGAATTCAAATCCGAGCCTCCGTTCGTCTGGAAATCGCAGTCATATCAGAAAACATATCTTAGACTATTTTGGCTCCCAAAATGGTAATCTGGAGTAGAACACACGTATTTCCGACGCAAAATGACGAGAGGAATCGAATGCCGCAAGCAGAATTCAAATCCGAGCCTCCGTTCGCCTGGAAATCGCAGTCATATCAGAAAACCTGTCCTCGAGTATTTTGGCTCCCAGAATCATAATCTGGAGTATATCAAACGTATTTCCGACGCAAAATGACGAGAGGAATCGAATGCCGCAAGCAGAATTCAAATCCGAGCCTCCGTTCGCCTGGAAATCGCAGTCATATCAGAAAACCTGTCCTCGAGTATTTTGGCTCCCAGAATCATAATCTGGAGTATAACAAACGTATTTCCGACGCAAAATGACGAGAGGAATCGAATGCCGCAAGCAGAATTCAAATCCGAGCCTTCGTTCGTCTGGAAATCGCAGTCATACCAGAAAACCTATCTTAGAATATTTTGGCTCCCAAAATCATAATCTTGAAGAGAACACACGTATTTCCGATGCAAAATGACGAGAGGAATCGAATGCCGCAAGCAGAATTCAAATCCGAGCCTCTGTTACATATTCATCCTCATCGGACTACTTTTCTTAGCCTTATTTCACACGTAGATTCAATAATTTTAACTCGCTAGTCTCCTACATAGTTTTCCCATGCGTATTTTTCGAGCCTTAAAACTGTGACTTCGACTCTTTAGTTCCGTCTTATCTCAAAAACACAATCCTTCGTTAGGGATCATCACAGCGTGCCCTTAACGAACTCTGCAGCTGTGCACTTAGTGCATCTCATAAATTCTTAGAACTCCAGCGTAGTCTCAGACTTCCGGCGTCTCTATCCCTACCTATGCCCCTTTTCACTGGATTTTTCGGGTATATAAACCCTTAATTTCTGGAGCAAAGGGGGAAACAGTTCCGAACTCTCATCGACGGCGAAGCTCTGTCAATCGGACCAGCGAAGAACACCGTAGTAGATCGAGCACTAGTCTCCTTCGAAGCAGTTACAATTACCGTACGTACATCGTGTCTCATCGCGATCGTTAGGCAAGTCACAGTTCTTTCGTTAGTTTTCCCCCGTTCAAATCGTAACGTAAAACGAACTCATATAATTTTGTAACAACATCTCAAAACCACAGAAACTCTCATTGTATATTTTGTGTTTGTATTATTTGTTCATTCAGAATATATTACATTATTCTAGTTTTCATTAAGAAACCATTTGTGTCATCATTACTGAATTCCTGTTTGGTCAACCTTGTTTCAAATAAGCATAACAAGGAAAAGAATAACAAAAGATCCCACGAGGATACATCTTTACCGCTCGAGGTGTATCCGGCGAGCCATAGTAAGGTTTAACGATCTTAGAGCATATTTTAGGACTCGCGAAGCCTGGCTCGTAACAAATTGGTGACAGCGGTGGGATACTCAGATTTTATCAGTTCACAAACTGCCTAGTAAAGTTGTTTTTCTCCTTGCGCTTAGTTGAATTACATTATTAGAATGGCTAAACAGGAGTCTGATATTAATGTTCTTATGCAAGAGTTGAAACTCAAGTCAACCATTCAGAAATTTGTTCAAGATATTCCTAATTTCGATGGAAAAAGAAATGAACTTAAATATTTTGTTCAATGTGTTGAGGACGGTGCAGATGGTTTGCCGTCGGCTTTAGAAACAAAATATTTAAGCGCTGTAATTAAAAAGTTAAAAGGTACCGCTAGAGAGAGCGTGGATGGTGAGACGTTCACAAGCATGAATGCTTTGTTACACCATTTAAAGAAATGTTTTGCCCCGGGTAGAAGTCTGTGGTCTTTTCAAGACGAAATTACGCGATTACGGATCTACCGGGATGAAAGTGTACAAGATTACATAGACAGAACGCGTCACGTAACGCATAATGCTCGCGCGGCAGTGAATCAAGAGTATGAAGAGGAACATAGAGCAGCTGCATTAAAGTTTTTGGAACGCGGTGCCACCGCTTTCCCGATTTCGCCGTTCTCGTTGGCTTGTCAGGAAAGCGGGGAATACTTCGACCGAGCCTCCTCTCTGAATCCCGAGTCCTCTGGGCGCTTAAAGGGCGCCAGGCCCCGTGACCGAGACCGAAATTTATAAGAATGTGCTACCCAGAAGAGATGGAAAACTCGAGCGAGAGAGAAAGCTCGGTGGGAAACGCGAATGTTGGCCCGGCTGGCCAGATGTAATAGGAGAGGGGCGGGGAACAAGGGAGACCGGTGACGACACACTGGGCGAACGAATAGCTGAATAATGTTACCAAGAAGTTGTGTTAAATAACAGCGCCCTGTTTATTTATGTCGGGCGGACCGACGGTGCTACAACTAAATAACCTACGGCAAATCGAGCTAACGCGCTCTCGATCCTAGGCCACAAGGGCCCCTGTACAATTTAACCACGCGGTAGGGAAACGCGTCGCGGGCGATCGACAGATGGTCGGTCGATTACCGGACTGCAATAATTAATGAAGCCGAACTTCGGCGGACGATGTACGCCGCAAATCTCGTGGGGAACGCACGCCCGTTCGAGCGGGATATCGATCGCGAGTCCCGGCAACAAGTGGCAAGATGGCGGCCACTTTGTTCGGCGAACGCAGTCTATTATGCTACCACGCGACTCAGATGCGAAGTGCGAATTCGCCCCAAGGAAGGCAGGGCACAAACAGGCTTTTTCAACTCTACTTGCAAATACAACAATCGCGAGGAACCCGACTACTGGGCTCGGAACTTTTACGGAAAGATCCCAAAGGATAGGGGAAGAGGGTGTGAGGCTTACCCTGAACTTTCAACGGCCGCTGGTTTTGCCGTGAACTTCTAATTCCAGTCGGACTGGGCTTAGGATCCAGACGTCTACTGGCTGGCAATCTCTATAATTCGACTTCGCTCTCTCTCTCTCCCTTGATCACTCACTGTAATATTCGCACTACAAAAACGCTCGGAAGGCGGGTTGTCGCTATGACGGTCGCAATCTGAGTGACGAGAGAGAGCCCCTAATTCGCTAAGTGGCCTCACACCCTCAGCGCCGCTACCCCCGAATCCTCCCGTGGCTCCATCCGTTAGACGGTGTCGAAATCGATCCCGCGCGTTAGGACCGACTTCGACCTCATGTATCGACCGCCTTGGGCGATCCGCCGAGCTGAGCAGGTCGAACATCAAGAGCGACGGGCATCCAACGTCGTCGCCTCGTCGTCCCTCGGTTGGTTGTCCGTCCTCAGGGGCGTCTCCAGCGTCGGCTGGACGGGCCCCAGCTTATCCGGCCTGGCAGGTTGCGCATCCCTGTGAGCCGGACTCTCCTCCTCGCCTAAACGGACAGCCGTTCCACTAGGTGGCTCAGTCCGTCGCGCCTACCTAGGTGCCTCTCGGCGTTCCAACTCGCATTAGTGCCTGTTATTTTCGCCTGTGCCTGCCTTGGAGCGACGATGTCGGGTTAACCCGCGCGTACGAGTGTGAGAGAGAGAGAGACACGGCGGGCGTTCGCCCGGCCTCCTTTGCTGGAGCGAGGAGAACTTGTGGCGAGGCAAACTAGCCCCGTCACACTCCCCCCCCTTTAAGGGGGCCGGGTTTATCCGCTGCCCCACACTCCTCGCACCCAAATCCTTTTGCCCTTCGGGCTCCTCGCATCGTTGCTCCAATTCAGGCGAACTCGATTTCCTTCACCCTGTTGAATTGGACGGACATAAGTACATGTATCACAGGCACGCTTGACTAGATGTTAATAAATGATATTACCTCTTCGTACGTAGGACATACACGACTAGTGTTGACTAGGTCTTATGCTATTTTTACTACTCTACGGGTGACTAGAGGGGTAGATCACGAAGGTGGTGAGAAGACGTGACGCTGGTAATCTCGTTCCAGGCGATCCGGTGAAGGCAGCTAGCAGCAGGCGATCCTGCAGTAGACAGCTGCGCGCGCCGATTCCTCTTCGCAGTCGTACGGCCACGTGCTCGCCGGCCGCCATTAGCTGTGCGCCGCCGGCGCTTGGTGGCTCGCACGTACTCCGCTGTCGGCAATGTTCGGGAATCTTCGCGGCGGCTCGGCCGCCGCGCTGGTCTTGCGGGCTGCTGTCCCGTTCGGCTGCTGCTCGCTGACTTCGGCAACCGTCGGTGATCTTCGGCCGAGCGCTCGGTGCTCGGTGTTCCGCTGCTTCGCTGGTGGTGAGGCACAGGTGTTATCTGCCTCGGCGTGGTTCCGCCCTTCCCTCCTGCTCGTAGTACCACGCTCAGGTGTTTAAAGAGCGTGGCAGCGAATACTTTGCACGAGCGTGCCTGATCTTCGGGCGTCTCTCCCGTCTTCTCTGGCCGGTGTTAGCCATGCAGTCTTTGGTTCTCGTTCAGTGTTTTGGTGTGGGGGGGGCTTGGCCCGAAGGCCGGTGGAGTTTGCCCCCTTCGTCCCCGGGTCGCGGGTGGTCGGCGACCCTTCCTGTCGCGGCCGCAGTTGGTCGGCGGCCGCTAGCTCCTCGGCCGCTGGTGTTCGGCGGTCCTCAACTCTTTCGGCCGCTAGGTGGTAGGCGGCCGAATTCCCTCTGCCGCAGGTGGTCGGCGGCCTCATCTCCGTCGGCCGCTAGTTGGTATGCGGCCGAACTTCTTCAGCCGCAGGTGGTCGGCGGCTTATCGGCGGGCCCCCTCAGCGGGCGCGCCGCTCCTCCTCTTGCCGCATTTTTGCGGCAAATTTCGGATCCTGGCGGTGCCAGGGACGGGAGGCATAACGGCAGTGGGCCGTGTTGGCCCCCGCCGCCCCGCATCTTTTGCAGTAAGCCCGCTTGGGGAGCGGGCAGCGGGACTGCATATGCCGGGGACTGTTGCAGTTCCAGCAGCAGTTGGCCGGCTCTTCCATCAGGGCATGGAGGCGGTCCGGGTCCCGAAGGTCTTCGGGCCGCGCTCCGTACCGCTGTAGGACCTCGGTCACGAGAGCAGGGTTGCCCTGTGGTCCTGGGGCGGGGGGCGTTTGGGCCTCGTGGGCCGTCCAGGCCTCTCTTTGGGCCTGCCGGATCCCCTCGATCCGGTCGGCCAGCAATCCTAACGGATTAAACTCCGTTGTCACTGCCCTCCGGTGGCCCCGGCCGATTGGGGGTCTGGCTCTATTAATGGGCGCTGGAGGGGGGCGGGGGGCTAGCAGCCGCCTGCCCCGTGCCCGGGCCCGCAGGGCCAGGCTCTCTTCTTTGGGCCACTCTGCCTCTGGCCACATCCAGGGCACTTCCTGGACGTCCAGGGCTGAGACGAAGGAGTCATCCGACTCGCTCGTCTCCTCCGCCCGGGCTTTTCCTTGCTCGGACATCTGAAAGGGGAGACCCGCACACCAATAACACTCTATTCTACCCTCTACGTCAATTCAACACCTTAGATATCTATACATTACAAAGTACATAAATGCCCCTTATCCTTAAGGGGTGCCCACGTACGGTTTTAAATCCTGTACATGTACTTTGCCAGCCTGTCTGCCTTCCATGGTTTCGCACTCATAGACAGCCGGCGATAGTTTTTTCGCGATTCTAAAGGGTCCGTGGAACTTCGTAGCTAATTTTGCTGCAAAATTATGTGCTGCCGACGACAGCACGTGTTGCCTTTTCAACACTAGGTCACCCACCCGAAATTCGCGATTCCTTCGCCGCAAATTGTAGTGATGGCTGGTCTTTACATAAGCCGCTTCCAGGCTTTCGAGCACCCATTTCCGCAAGTCGCCTATTTTTCCCATGCGCTCCGACCATTGCGCACGGTCGGTTGGAGACGTGTCCCCTGCCTCAGCTCCGCTCGCCCCCACCTCCTCACGGAAACAGCGAGCCGGAACGGGCTCGCGACCGAAATTAAGGAAAGCCGGCGATGTTTCGATCGCGGAGTGATACGCGGTGTTATATGCGAACCGGAGCTGAGGAAGATAGACATCCCAATCGCGATGGTCTTGGTCAATATAGGCGACGATCATGGTTTTTAAGACGCGGTTAATCCGTTCGACAGGATTCGCCTGTGGGTGGTAAGGAGGAGTGGTGGCCAAACGTAAGCCGTATTCCGCCGCGAGCTTCTTGAGCGTCGTGTTCACGAACTCCGTGCCGTTATCTGTTAGTAGAACTTTGGGTACGCCCCATCGCGAAAAAATTAAATCCTCGAGGGCGTCGCCGATCTTTTTCCCGGTAGCTTTTCTAAGCGGGCAGACTTCAATCCATTTCGTAAAAAGATCTTGGATTACCAGGATATACATGAAGCCTGCCCGACTACGCGGGAGCGGTCCCATCACATCCGCGGCTATCACGGTCCATGGGCTGTGAATTATACGGCGGCCCATTTCGCCGACGGCAGGCGCTTGCTCGACTTTTGTCAGTTGACATGTTTCGCACTTATTTACATATTTCGCGACATCCCGATACATTCGCGGCCAATAATATCTAATCGCGAGCCGTTGGTATGTTTTCTCGCGCCCGAGGTGTCCTGCTTGTGGCTCGTCGTGCGCTTCGGATAAGATTTTTAATTTTTCCGAATTTTTGGGAACCCATTTCCACTCATTCAGGTCGCCTTTTAATAATTCCGAGGTTATTGGATTGGTTCGCTTAAAAAACAGCCGTTCTCCTTCTACTTTCCAATCCCGGTTGTCCGGGGATTTTGATACGGCCGCGTATTTCGCGTCGTACCAAGGATCGGGAAGAGCGGCGATTTGTGCTAATTTTTCTGCGACCTGAATTTCGTGTACGTGGGTCAGCGCACCGACGACCGGATGGACATTATGTAACGGCGGGCTAATGTTATCTGCGAGCTCGCTCGCGAGGGCCTCTGTTTCGAACATTCGCGAAAGTGCGTCGGGAACGTGATGCAATGCTCCTTTCCGATGGATAATTTCGAAATCGTAATTTTGCATGTCAAGGGCCCATCGAGCTAAGCGACTTGTTGGATCTTTCAAATTTTTCAGCCAGCGTAGGCTGCTATGGTCCGTGATAACCGTGAAATGGTAACCCTCTAAATACGGACGAAATTTTCGGATGGCCCATAAAACGGCTAGACACTCCTGCTCGGTTGTCGTATACTTTCGTTCGGCGTCATTTAACGTACGACTTGCGTAAGCCACCACGCGTTCTACTCCTGAAATATCTTGCGTTAAGACTGCACCCAATCCCACAGTGCTCGCGTCCGTTTGTAATACGAAGGGCAGCTCGAAATGCGGGTAGATTAACACGGGTGCGGTAGCTATCATCTGTCGGAGATGTTCGAACGAAGATCTTTGCGCGTCGGTCCATGTCCATTTTCTATCTTTGCGCAGCAGCTGGGTTAAGCTCTCGGCGATTGTAGCGAATCCCGGGATGAACTTCCGGTACCAAGAAGCCATGCCGAGAAATCGCTGTAATTGCTTCACCGTACGCGGTTCCGGATATTCGAGAATCGGCCGAATTTTCTCTTGATCTATTTTGAGGCCGTCCTCATGAACAATAAACCCGAGATACCGGACTTCAGACCGGCAGAATTCACATTTTTCCGGATTTATCGCTAGGCCGGCGTCCTGTATTTTATCCAGAATCCGTCCCAGCCACTGCACATGCTCGTCGAAAGTTGTAGTTACGATAATAATATCGTCCAAGTATGCAAACGCGAACGGCTCCATTTCCGCCCCGATTAAACTATCTAGCAATTTTTGGAATGTCGCGGGCGCGTTGGTCAGGCCGTACGGCATACGAATAAATTGATACAGTCCTCTTCCAGGCACTGTGAAAGCCGTAATCTCCTTGCTTTCTTCCTCTAATGGAATCTGAAAGTAGGCCTGACTCAGATCTAACGTTGAGATATATCGGGCTGCCCGAAGTTTGTCCAAAATGCTGTTCATTATCGGCAACGGATACGCGTCTTTTCTCGTTGCGTCGTTGACTTTGCGGAAGTCCAAGCAAAATCTATAGGTGCCGTTCGGTTTACGCACCATGACGATCGGACTGGACCACGCGCTGTTCGAAGGCTCAATAATACCATCCGCGAGCAATTGGTCGACTTGTTCATAAATAGCTTCGCGAACTTTCGGCGAAACTTGATAATACCGTTGTTTAATGGGCGGATGATCGCCCACGTCGATTTTGTGTTTAATGAGCGCCGTGCAGCCGGTCTTAGAAATTAAATTGCCCAATCTTTGCTCCAAGAAAATTTTCAAACGCTCGTTTTCACCTTCGGTAAGGCGACTGATACCTCGCAAGCTCGGCCGTATATAATCGCCAGTCTGAAACGGATAAAAATGATCCGGTCTTGCCAGAAAAATCCATTTGCGCCATGGAAAAATGGGAATAATTCCAAATTTGTCAATTGCGTCAACACCCAGTATCATACGCTCTCCCAAAGCCTCAATCACCTGTAAATAAATACGTCTTGTTTCCCGCTCTATCTTAATAGTAACGTGACCGGCATATTTCGCGCAACGAACGGTTTCGTCCGCGAGCGCGTAATATCGGGGAACTACGGGCGCGAGAGGTGCGGCCGTGCCGAGACTTTGAGCGAACTTTTCGCTCACGAAACTCTCGCTGGCCCCCGTGTCCACGAGCGCGTTCACCATTAAATTTTCCACGGTCACGCTAAGATAAAGGAGTGGGATTTGTTTCGGTGAGGATTTGGAAGGCGTAGGTGGTTCAAATTCCTCCTCTCCCTCTGAGTCCTCGAATGTCGTGGAGGCCTCGTCATCTCCTGCCGTCGCCAATGCCTCGCTTAGCGCCGGTCGGCCTCGTTTCCCGAACATTTCGGGCATTTGGCGGTCGGTGTTCCCGCCGTATCGCACCGGACACAGTGCGGAATTTCGGCCGCTCTACACTGGCTTTTCCGGTGCCCTGTCCGTCCGCATCTCCAGCATCGAGGTGGTAATCCGGAAGCGGTTGCAGCTGATGTTGGCGGAATGCTGCTTGTGGTCTTCCTTCCGACCGCTGGAGACGTCACTTTATTCAGCCGACCTCGGTTGTTGCGCTTCGGCGATGGAGAAGGAGGAGGAGCTGTAGTGGGAGGAGGGGGTATCTGGGCGCAACAAAAATGGTGCGCCTGATACTGGTGCTCGCAATGACTGGCCACGGGCGCATATGTTTCTGGCGGATGATAAGGCGCGAAGGGAGGCGGTGTTCCCGAAACATAATACGGCGGATAGTTCGCCGTACCGCTCGTGCCTACTGGCGGCGGAGCTTGCGGAGGCGCGGACCAACGCCCTGCGGGAGCGGTGACATAATATGTGGGCGCGTCGGTTCCCGATGGCCTATTAGTATTTTTTAATTCGACTCCACCACTCGGGGCCCACGAGTGAGAAGCGGACGGTCTATGGGCAGGTACGGGAGATGGAGGAGCACTGGCGTGAGGGTGGGAGAGCCCTGTCGCCCTCGGCGACACGTGGGATAGCACTTCTTCTGGTGCATCTTCCTCCCAACCGGTCACCAACTCCGCCAGCTCGTCGTAAGTTCGGAAAGAATTTTTGGGGATTAGAGTGCGGTAATAAGGTCGCATGTTTTTATATATTATTTCCCGAAGTGCTGCTTCGGAATAGCCGGGATCGATTCTCTCAGCCCGTCGGAGTACGTCTGCCAGATAGAGAAAGAAGGGTTCGCCTGGCTGCTGTCGTCTATCCAGAATTTCCCTCATCCTATCCAAGCTCGGTTTGCGTTCGAAGGCCTTTAAGAAACCGGTGACGAAGGCAGTCCATGTCCGGTGGAATCGGCTGGTGGCCAGGTACCAGTCTTCGGCCAGTCCTCCCAGGAGAACGAGCACGTTGGGTATCAGCTGTCTTTCTGGTATCCCATGGAAGCGTGCTCGCGCCTCGACCGCTGATAAAAATCGATCGGCGTCTTCTCCGGGATTTCCATGGAAGCGGTGCGGCCACTGGGACATGATTTTGCCGATAATGGGGTCCACCGTGCCTTCACGTCTTGGTTGGTGTAGTGGGTTACGTACTGGATAGGTGTCCTCTCCCTCTTGTACCAGACGATACGTAGCTGGCGCTCTCACGTACTCCTCGCTCTGAGAGATGGGTGGGGTTGGTGGGTTGGTACGTGGAGGGGCAATCGGGGGAATCGCGCTGTCCGCGCGGCGTCGCGGCAAAGGGCTAGCTTGCCATCCGCTAGCGTAAGGAGCAAAGAAATCAGCTGCTCGGTGCTCATAGAAAGTGCTCGACGGTGGGAGGGGGTCGGCGCGCACGCGATACTCTACGCGAGCTGCCTCGGCTTCGTAGTTTGTAGGCGCGGGGTGAGTGGAGATGCTCGCGCGTGCTGGAAGCGGTGCCGGCGTGACGTCACGCGGCTGGCGGCTAGGCGCGGAGGACAGCAGTGGAGGGGGTCGCGCGTCCCCTTGCCCCGCAGCTCTACCGAGCCCACTAGGGCCGGGCTGCGGGCCGGAGGGACGGGGGATGTCTTCCCGAGCACCGTACAACTCGGTGGCTTGCGCGACGTTAGGGGGGGTGAGGGTAATGCTGGGCGCAGCCAACCTTACCCGCGTACCGCCGGACTCTACCCGACCTCCGGAGGTTTCTTCACGGAGGGGCGCGATCTCTATCGGGATTCCGCCCGCCTCAGCCGTGGATTTTTCAACTTCCTCCATGCTCGGCATAGACGACCGCGACGCGAGATGGTCTTTCGCCCGGTCTAATGTTCCATAAATATCGGCGAGGCTGACTGAGGTCCCCCCTCGTGGGTCTGCCTCAGCCCCCTCGCCTATTTCGTCTCCCTCACCTACCTCGTCCCTTGATCGCGGTTCTACTGCAAGGCGATCGATTAATCTCCCCAGCATGTCCTCCACGGTTCCGCCAGTGTCCATTCCTTGGACCTGTAAAAGACCGCGCAAAATATCCGCGCCTACGCCACTGTACATTCGCTCGAGCTCTCTGCGAGAAACTCCCTTTCTTTTAGGCGGCATGCTGTCTGCTCAGAATCGCCGCTTCGTCAGGCAACCTATGTTATGGGCGCGAAGTGTTTACAACGGTCGACCCTCAGTCGACCGGCAGGCAAAATTGCTTTGTTCCACGGATCCTCGCTTTCCCTACACGTGTGCGCGTAACTGCGTACACTCGATTTGCCTGGCAGGGACGCTAGCTATCCGAAACTTTGTTTTCAGCTATGTCGTCCCCTTTTTCCCTCGTGGCCCCACGTTGGGCGCCAATTTTGCCACCGCTTTCCCGATTTCGCCGTTCTCGTTGGCTTGTCAGGAAAGCGGGGAATACTTCGACCGAGCCTCCTCTCTGAATCCCGAGTCCTCTGGGCGCTTAAAGGGCGCCAGGCCCCGTGACCGAGACCGAAATTTATAAGAATGTGCTACCCAGAAGAGATGGAAAACTCGAGCGAGAGAGAAAGCTCGGTGGGAAACGCGAATGTTGGCCCGGCTGGCCAGATGTAATAGGAGAGGGGCGGGGAACAAGGGAGACCGGTGACGACACACTGGGCGAACGAATAGCTGAATAATGTTACCAAGAAGTTGTGTTAAATAACAGCGCCCTGTTTATTTATGTCGGGCGGACCGACGGTGCTACAACTAAATAACCTACGGCAAATCGAGCTAACGCGCTCTCGATCCTAGGCCACAAGGGCCCCTGTACAATTTAACCACGCGGTAGGGAAACGCGTCGCGGGCGATCGACAGATGGTCGGTCGATTACCGGACTGCAATAATTAATGAAGCCGAACTTCGGCGGACGATGTACGCCGCAAATCTCGTGGGGAACGCACGCCCGTTCGAGCGGGATATCGATCGCGAGTCCCGGCAACAAGTGGCAAGATGGCGGCCACTTTGTTCGGCGAACGCAGTCTATTATGCTACCACGCGACTCAGATGCGAAGTGCGAATTCGCCCCAAGGAAGGCAGGGCACAAACAGGCTTTTTCAACTCTACTTGCAAATACAACAATCGCGAGGAACCCGACTACTGGGCTCGGAACTTTTACGGAAAGATCCCAAAGGATAGGGGAAGAGGGTGTGAGGCTTACCCTGAACTTTCAACGGCCGCTGGTTTTGCCGTGAACTTCTAATTCCAGTCGGACTGGGCTTAGGATCCAGACGTCTACTGGCTGGCAATCTCTATAATTCGACTTCGCTCTCTCTCTCTCCCTTGATCACTCACTGTAATATTCGCACTACAAAAACGCTCGGAAGGCGGGTTGTCGCTATGACGGTCGCAATCTGAGTGACGAGAGAGAGCCCCTAATTCGCTAAGTGGCCTCACACCCTCAGCGCCGCTACCCCCGAATCCTCCCGTGGCTCCATCCGTTAGACGGTGTCGAAATCGATCCCGCGCGTTAGGACCGACTTCGACCTCATGTATCGACCGCCTTGGGCGATCCGCCGAGCTGAGCAGGTCGAACATCAAGAGCGACGGGCATCCAACGTCGTCGCCTCGTCGTCCCTCGGTTGGTTGTCCGTCCTCAGGGGCGTCTCCAGCGTCGGCTGGACGGGCCCCAGCTTATCCGGCCTGGCAGGTTGCGCATCCCTGTGAGCCGGACTCTCCTCCTCGCCTAAACGGACAGCCGTTCCACTAGGTGGCTCAGTCCGTCGCGCCTACCTAGGTGCCTCTCGGCGTTCCAACTCGCATTAGTGCCTGTTATTTTCGCCTGTGCCTGCCTTGGAGCGACGATGTCGGGTTAACCCGCGCGTACGAGTGTGAGAGAGAGAGAGACACGGCGGGCGTTCGCCCGGCCTCCTTTGCTGGAGCGAGGAGAACTTGTGGCGAGGCAAACTAGCCCCGTCACAGCGGTGTAATTGATAAATTTATATACGGGTTACCGGAACGGTACTTGTCGCGAGTGAACCCGAAGAATTATAAGAAGATAGAAGAAGCGTTTGAAGAGGTCATGGAGATCACTCGAGGATGGAGTGAGCATAATCGGAGCTCGAATGGTTACCGTTATCGAAATAACGACGGGCCCCGACACTTTAACAACCAGCGACCATTCAATCCGAACTGGAGCCGACACCATGGATCCCAAACGGAGACTACATCTGGTGTGGAGGAAAACCCACGGGGTTACGGCAAACCGACCGCCTTCGCTGTAGAGCGTGGCAGACCAAGGACCCCGGGTGTCATAAATTTCCCCCATCAGCAGTTTCAACAACAGCATCCAAGGCAACCAGAAAGGGTCGGAAGGTATCAGAACCACGAGAGCTGTAAGTGCTCCAATTGCATGCACAAAAGCTGCGATGGTAATTATCATAATTTTAAGAACCAACCAAATTTTGCCCAGATGAGTAATAACTATGCTCAGCCTGGTAGTTCGTACGCTCAGCCGAGCAACGATATTAAGTCAAAAAATTCGCAGCATTTAAACTTCGATCGCGTTCACCGTGTTGGCGATCAGGTGAACGGAAGCGAACAAACTCGCCAGCAACATGTACGATTCCAAGAGAATCACCAAAGAAAGCAGTAATTAAGGAAGCCCCGATTCCAAAAATTCGTGTAAAAGTACCGGAATTAAAAGGAGGGCTTGGAGAATTTTTAGTAGACGGAGGAGCGTCCGTAAATTTAATAACGTTTGAAGCTTTGAATTTACAAGAAGTAAGGATTCATAAAGAAGAAATTGAAGTAACTGGAGTTGCATCTATTCCAATTCTCACAACGGGAACCGTAACTCTTCACATCAATGAGACACCTTGTCTATTCTATGTGATAAAGAATCTTCAATTGCCAGCCAGTGGTTTACTCGGTAGCGCTTATCTATTACAAGAAGAGGCTGAAATTTCGTATTTCCATAAAACCCTCGTAATTAGAGATAGACCGACAAAACCCATAGGGTTCATAAATTATCGAAGCCCAGAGGAACAAGAAAATCAATCTACGGAGAAGCAACATTTGATACCGGCACGAAGCAGTCAGTGCATTACAGTTCGGTTAGCGAACACAACTCTCCGCGAAGGTTATTTACCACGAATAAAAACTCAAGACGACGTTTATATCGGAGAAGCAGCAGTTTCCAACAACAATGGCACTTGTCACGTAATGGCAACTAACACAAGTGACCAAGATGTTCGATTTGATTTACCACCTCAAGAAATTTATCCATACGATTTTATTAGTTCATCCGAAGAAGATTATTACATGAAGAATTCTGGACATAAGTTTATATCACCTCAAGAACGAGTCAAGGAAATTAAAAAGACCCTTGATATGGACCACATGAATAGTGAAGAAAGGCAACATGTGCTACAACTCGTGCAAGAATACTCGGACAGGTTCTTTCTACCTGGAGACAATTTGGGAAAGGCACCCAACTTCCAACACTCCATTCACACTACGGACAATATACCCATAAATACCCGGCAGTACAGGTATCCGCCAGTGCATCAAAAAGAGATCGACGATCAGGTAAAGGCTTTGCTTAAAGAAGGAATAATTAAACCTTCCAGTTCTCCTTACAATTCACCTTTATGGATAGTACCAAAGAAACCAGATGCCCAAGGTAACAAGCGTTGGCGTATGGTTATAGATTTCAGAGCTCTTAATAACAAAACAGTTAGTGATAAATTCCCGTTACCACAAATAACCGAAATTTTAGATAGATTAGGAGGAGCTAAATATTTTTCAGTGTTCGACTTAGCTAATGGTTTTCATCAAATAGAAATGAATCCGCAAGATCGTTCAAAAACAGCATTTACTACTCCCACTGGTCATTATGAATTTGCTCGCATGCCTTTTGGTTTGAAAAATGCACCACCTACTTTCCAACGTCTTATGAATCAAGTTTTAACCGGATTACAAGGAACTGAATTGTTTGTATACCTTGATGATATTGTTGTTTATTCTTCATCTTTGAGAGAACATGAAATTAAAATTCGAAAATTAATGAATAGATTGCGTGAAAATGGATTAACTTTACAAACCAGTAAATGTCAATTTCTCCGTAAGGAAGTTGGTTATTTAGGACACATTATTTCTGAACAAGGCGTTAGACCAGATCCGAAAAAGTTAGAATCTGTCGAAAAATTCCCAGTACCAACTAATCAAAAATGTATTCGTCAATTTCTTGGATTAGCAGGTTATTACCGACGTTTTATTGAAAATTTTACTACAAAAGCTAAACCATTAGTAGGTTTATTAGGAAAAGGAATTAGATTTGTTTGGAATGAAGAACAACAACTGAGTTTTGATCAATTGCGCAAAGAGCTTTGTCAACAACCAATTTTACAATATCCTGACTTTTCAAAACCTTTCGTTATTACCACTGATGCATCCGAATTCGCAGTAGGAGCAATTCTTAGTCAAGGCGAAATAGGAAAAGATTTACCAATTGCATATGCTTCACGTACGCTAAATAAAGCTGAGAAAAATTATTCAGCTGTTGAAAAAGAATGTCTCGCTATGGTATATGCAGTACAACATTTTCGACCTTACGTATATGGCACTAAATTTACTTTGGTCACCGATCATAGACCGTTAGTTTGGTTACACTCAGTTAAAGATCCTACCTCTCGTTTAATGAAATGGAGATTAAGACTTCTAGAATTTGAATATGATGTAGTTTATAAAGCAGGAAAGATCAATCAAAATGCAGATGCTTTGTCTAGAAACCCAGTTCATTGTTTGCCGTTGATCCCTAAAGATGATGATCCAGATTTCAAGATACAAATTCCTAAAGCTCCAGCAAACCCTGAAGGTATTGGTAGTCGTATTAAACAGTTAACACGTGACAGGCAAAAGAGACCTTTAGTCAGACACTCAGAAAGTGAATCAGATGGAAGCAATTCAGACAACGACCGTCCTCGTAGATACCCTTTTAAGCCAAGTTTTCTTCCCAGCACGGAGAATTTCCGCCCAAATCCTCGTCTTTCAGATCCTATACATCCATCTGGTAGTAATATCCTTCCCGGCGACCTGATGTCCTTCAATGAAGCGCCCAGTAATTCTACGCCCATTCCTGCACAGAGTCTAGACGACACAGAGATTTACAATCGTTCCGCCAACACTTCACGATCCACTTCTTTACCCTTAGATGACACAGACCAGACTGTTCTTTTACCTGAACCCCTTGTACCCATGCAGGCTGCCTCACATAACTTAAACCCTCAAATTGCATCCCCCAGAATTTCGGACACTCTCCTTGACTTTAAAGAACATACCCTCTCAACCGATAGAAATAGCGATAGTGAGGACACGGAAGGTTTTCAGATGACCTTTTCCCCAACTCCTCTTTTGTCCCGCAAAGCAAACTTTGTTCACTTTATCTCAGCCGACTGTAATTCGAACACTCCAATCACTAAATCCTTAGAAGAAATGGACTATTTAGATATCGAATCCATTAGGAGTCAGTCCCCTTCTAAGAATCAGGTCTTGATCTCTGACAGGAATAATAGGAGGATTGTGAGTGTGATCGCCACCAAACATTTTTATGATCAATTAAGTAAAGAGAAATTACTGAAAGGTTTAGAAGTTTTACGTAGTACTCTCAAAAAGTCGAAGATTTATTCGTTTAGGATCTCCGCAGTAGGAGATGGTCATGATCATATCCCACATAAAGAATTTGGAGAACTTGTGAGGAAAGTGTTCCAACACTCCAATGTTAACATCGTTATTTGTACGTCTAATGTTATTGTTCCACCCACTGAAAATAGACAATTAATAATTGAAGAAGCTCATAGTAGTTTGTTAGGAGGACACAAAGGTGTCACTAAAACTTATAATCGTTTGCGACCACACTATTCTTGGCCTGAAATGAAAACCGATATACAAAATTTTATTCGTACTTGTACTAGTTGCCAAGAACAGAAGTTAGTTAGATTGAAAACCTGCCAACCAATGCTTATTACTGACACACCATCTGAACCCTTTGAAAAGATTTCTTTAGATACAGTTGGGCCTTTGCCGATATCACACAATGGAAATAAACATATTCTTACTATGCAAGATAATTTGACTAAATATTGCCTGGCGGTACCAATTCCTGATATCCGTGCAACAACAATAGCAGATGCCTTTGCTCGTAATTTCATCGCCATATATGGAGCGCCTAAAGCAATTCTTACTGATAGAGGAAGCAGTTTCATTGGAAAGGTTCTGAGCCAGTTAGCAGAGACCTTCAAAATCAAGCAAGTGACCACTTCTGGTTACCGCCCACAAACGAATGGAGCCCTCGAGAGAAGTCATATCGTACTCACAGAATATTTAAAGCATTACATGGAATCCTACCAAGATTGGGATCACCTTTTACCATTTGCCATGTTGTCCTACAACACATCAGTTCATGAAGCAACTGGTTTCACTCCATATGAATTAATATTCGGAAAACTCGCAAGATTACCATCAGCTTTTCCATCAGAAGAGAAATTAAAAACCTACAGCTCATATATGATAGATCTAGTTACCCGACTAGAGGATATGAGATTCATAGCAGCAAACAAACTAATTGAAGCCAAACGTCGTTCCAAACATTACTACGATAGACATGCGAATCCTGTCACTTTCAAACCCGGTGATTCTGTATATGTACTCAAAGAACCTCGTCTTAGTAAATTTGATCCACACTATGTGGGACCTTATACAATCATTAACGTAACAGATTTGAACAATATAGTTTTACAAACGTCTGAAAATAAAATTTTGACCAAACACGCGGATAAATTAAAAATAGCTCACACAACAAGAAACTTATAATAGTATATTTTTATTATAGGTTTTCGCCATGAGTTCCATAGTACTATTGTGTGTACTCTTACTCGCACCTTTCCAGTCAAGCGCAACCACCGAGTACAATATTACCCAGTTCAAACACAATACCGGTTTATTCTACGAACAAATGCAGGATATAAAGATCTTTTCCTTGCAGTGGAAATTAGTAACTTCAATCGATTTAGAAGATTTTCTTTCACATCGGCCCAATGTAAGGAGCTATATGAGTCTCGCACAAAATCTATGCGACGAAGCAGGCGTCAGCAGTAAAGACTGTCAAGTATATATGCGTGGAGAAGAATGGTACAATCGTCTTGATACCACTAAGCGTTATAGCGAGATGATTGAAGCTACTTTAAAAGCTACTACTTTTAAGAGAAATCGCACCAGGCGAAATGCCCCGTTAGGTATTATAGGCAGCATTCAAAAATCATTATTTGGCGTTCTAACCGACGAAGATGCGGATTATTACAATGGTGAAATAGATAAAATGTACGCAGATCAGAAGGAGATGGCTAAGCTATTGGAAAAACAGACCTTTGTCATGCGTTCAGAATTCAAAAACAACCAACAGCAATTTCTTGAAATTGAAAAACAAATTGAACAAGCAGTTAATTTTACTATTAAATTCTCAAAAGAATATAAAAAGCAGAAAAACAAGGATATTCAAGATTCGTTCCAGTTTTCCATGAGTCAATGGGCCTATCATCTCTATAATTCTTTTGAAGAATACCAACGCGATCTCATTTTAATCACTGATGCTATCCTTTTTGCGAAACAGGGAATGCTTCATCCCGTTTTCCTAGCACCAAAACAGTTAGTCAAAGCAGCCCAAGACTTACGGGATTCGACGTCTTTTGAATTCCCTTTATCAAATCAAGAATTGTTAGCTCAGCATATAGAAAAGATTTCGACCCTCAACCTAAGTTTTTTGAATGGAAGAATTATTCTGGAAATTAGTTTTCCATTATTAGATCGTACCACGTACAACCTTTTCAGGATTTATCCAGCCCCTTCTCTTCAAGCGTTCGGCAATAGGCATGTTGCAGCTTATGTTGAACCCGAAAGCAACTACATAGCAATATCTTTAGATCGTAGGAATTATTTTATCCCGAACGAAGACTACCTCCGAAAGGCCTATCATTTACATAATCTGTTAATAGCCGAAGCTAATTTACCATTAATTCGCGTAGAATCACAACCTATCTGTGTAATTCAATTGTTAGTGGAGCCAACAACTGAAGCCTGGAATCATTGTAATATCAAACTACTTTCTTCACCTGGTATTTTCTGGCAACCTCTCTTAAAACCAGCAACCTGGTTATATTACTCACAAAACAAAGAAAGAATTAGAATCCTTTGTCAAGGACATGCCACCGATATGGATTATATCCTCGGTACTGGAATTATTCAATTAGCAAAAGGTTGCTCCATAATAACTGATTCTACACAGTTAATATCTACTCGAACTTTCGACTCCGAGATAAGTCACTCTTATAAACCTTCATCTTCCTTGAATTTAACGTTACTTAGTCCTAAGATTAATACACACCATGAGACTGCGTTAGACATTTTAAATGCGACAAAAGTAAATTTAACATCCTGGAAAATGGATACATTTTCCATACCACTGCGAGAAATTGAGCATCAAGCGAAGATTCTACAAGGACATCATCGGCTAAGCTACCATATCTATTCTTCATGGTCGGTGATTGGGCTCATCATCCTGTCATCCATAGTCGTTTATAGTCTCTACATTTACTTTAAACTGAGACGTAGGAGCAAAATTGCTACTCCAACCACCAACTTAACAGTCGCATTCACGAAAGACGAAGCAGAACCTTTGGCTACACAATCTAAGGAAGGAGTATCTGTCAAACCTTCAATTGGCATCGTTTAAGAGGAAGGAAAATGGGAGGATCAACCATCCCAGTGGAGGTCACTCCTTCCTTCAGGATCCCGTTTCTGCACAACCAAGGTCGCCCCGAAAAGGGAAGGGTACCGACACCAGAAACTACTCCTAATTGGTCCCCTGACCTTCCCATTTTCCCTCTCCCTCTCTCCTCTAACCTACCCCACTAGTTCAGGGTAGCTACAAAAGCAGCTTCCTAGACCAGTCTTGTGACTTTCGTTTACGAATTCACCCAGACAAACCATGTCACTCTCCAACCTCGCATACGAAGACCGACGCGCGCTGGAGTTATATTATTTGACCTCCACCTGTGTTCGCGGCGTCGTCTATATCAATGAGGACGACGACAGTCTCTGCAAAGACTGCTACGCCGAGAGGGGCTTTCCGACCAACTACGTGGATTGTGACACCCACGATTGGTTTTACAAGCAGAGCGATTTCTTCGACTGCCATGCCTGCGGTCTTTACGCTTTCCTGGACACCCGGCCAGCCCAGCAATGCCGCCTGTGCAGGGAGAGCATCAAGAGGCTGCACCTCAAATTAAAGAGGGAAAACACCACCCTGGACGCCTTCTTCCACCCCAGTCGCCTGGTCCTGAGGAACGTGCCCGTCTCGGGACCCCTGACTCAACTTCCGTTGGACATTTCAACGTGGTACTCGCATTAATCCTGAACCACCACCGTATACAACCATCACCGTCAACCACATCATCTGCAATTCAAACCGACCGATACCTTGTAAGCTTCGCGTTTACCTTCATTTTGTTTGCACTAAACAGTCTCATGGGCCTGTTTAAGAAAATTCGTCCGATTTCTTTTATGAAGCATCACGATTTGCGCGATGTTCAATCTAAGGGGGGAGGTGTTACATATTCATCCTCATCGGACTACTTTTCTTAGCCTTATTTCACACGTAGATTCAATAATTTTAACTCGCTAGTCTCCTACATAGTTTTCCCATGCGTATTTTTCGAGCCTTAAAACTGTGACTTCGACTCTTTAGTTCCGTCTTATCTCAAAAACACAATCCTTCGTTAGGGATCATCACAGCGTGCCCTTAACGAACTCTGCAGCTGTGCACTTAGTGCATCTCATAAATTCTTAGAACTCCAGCGTAGTCTCAGACTTCCGGCGTCTCTATCCCTACCTATGCCCCTTTTCACTGGATTTTTCGGGTATATAAACCCTTAATTTCTGGAGCAAAGGGGGAAACAGTTCCGAACTCTCATCGACGGCGAAGCTCTGTCAATCGGACCAGCGAAGAACACCGTAGTAGATCGAGCACTAGTCTCCTTCGAAGCAGTTACAATTACCGTACGTACATCGTGTCTCATCGCGATCGTTAGGCAAGTCACAGTTCTTTCGTTAGTTTTCCCCCGTTCAAATCGTAACGTAAAACGAACTCATATAATTTTGTAACAACATCTCAAAACCACAGAAACTCTCATTGTATATTTTGTGTTTGTATTATTTGTTCATTCAGAATATATTACATTATTCTAGTTTTCATTAAGAAACCATTTGTGTCATCATTACTGAATTCCTGTTTGGTCAACCTTGTTTCAAATAAGCATAACAAGGAAAAGAATAACAAAAGATCCCACGAGGATACATCTTTACCGCTCGAGGTGTATCCGGCGAGCCATAGTAAGGTTTAACGATCTTAGAGCATATTTTAGGACTCGCGAAGCCTGGCTCGTAACACCTCCGTTCGTCTGGAAATCGCAGTCACATCCAAAAACCTATCCTCGAGTATTTTGGATCCCAAAATCGTAATCTGGAGTAGAACACGAGTATTTCCGACGCAAAATGACGAGAGGAATCGAATGCCGCAAGCAGAATTCAAATCCGAGACTTCGTTCGTCTGGAAATCGCAGTCATATCAGAAAACCTATCCTCGAGTATTTTGGCTCCCAAAATCGTAATCTGGAGTAGAACACGAGTATTTCCGACGCAAAATGACGAGAGGAATCGAATGCCGCAAGCAGAATTCAAATCCGAGCCTTCGTTCGTCTGGAAATCGCAGTCATACCAGAAAACCTATTTTAGAATATTTTGGCTCCCAAAATCATAATCTTGAAGAGAACACACGTATTTCCGACGCAAAATGACGAGAGGAATCGAATGCCGCAAGCAGAATTCAAATCCGAGCCTCCGTTCGTCTGGAAATCGCAGTCATATCCAAAAACCTATCCTCGAGTATTTTGGCTCCCAAAATCGTAATCTGGAGTAGAACACGAGTATTTCCGACGCAAAATGACGAGAGGAATCTAATGCCGCAAGCAGAATTCAAATCCGAGCCTTCGTTCGTCTGGAAATCGCAGTCATACCAGAAAACCTGTCTTAGAATATTTTGGCTCCCAAAATCATAATCTGGAGTAGAACACGAGTATTTCCGACGCAAAATGACGAGAGGAATCGAATGCTGCAAGCAGAATTCAAATCCGAGCCTCCGTTCGTCTGAAAATCGCAGTCATATCCAAAAACGTATCTTAGAATATTTTGGCTCCCAAAATCATAATCTGGAGTAGAACACGAGTATTTCCGACGCAAAATGACGAGAGGAATCGAATGCCGCAAGCAGAATTCAAATCCGAGCCTTCGTTCGTCTGGAAATCGCAGTCATACCAGAAAACCTATTTTAGAATATTTTGGCTCCCAAAATCATAATCTTGAAGAGAACGCACGTATTTCCGACGCAAAATGACGAGAGGAATCGAATGCCGCGAGCAGAATTCAAATCCGAGCCTCCGTTCGCCTGGAAATCGCAGTGATATCAGAAAACCTGTCCTCGAGTATTCTGGACCTCAGGATCGTAATCTGGAGTAGAACACGAGTATTTCCGACGCAAAATGACGAGAGGAATCGAATGCTGCAAGCAGAATTCAAATCCGAGCCTCCGTTCGTCTGAAAATCGCAGTCATATCCAAAAACGTATCCTAGACTATTTTTGCTCCCAAAATCATAATCTGGAGTAAAACACACGTATTTCCGACGCAAAATGATGAGAGGAATCGAATGCCGCAAGCAGAATTCAAATCCGAACCTCCGTTCGTCTGGAAATCGCAGTCATATCCAAAAACCTATACTCGAGTATTTTGGCTCCCAAAATCGTAATCTGGAGTAGAACACGAGTATTTCCGACGCAAAATGACGAGAGGAATCTAATGCCGCAAGCAGAATTCAAATCCGAGCCTTCGTTCGTCTGGAAATCGCAGTCATATCAGAAAACCTATCCTCGAGTATTTTGGCTCCCAAAATCGTAATCTGGAGTAGAACACGAGTATTTCCGACGCAAAATGACGAGAGGAATCGAATGCTGCAAGCAGAATTCAAATCCGAGCCTCCGTTCGTCGGGAAATCGCAGTCATATCCAAAAACGTATCCTAGACTATTTTGGCTCCCAAAATCAGAATCTGGAGTAAAACACACGTATTTCCGACGCAAAATGACGAGAGGAATCGAATGCCGCAAGCAGAATTCAAATCCGAGCCTCCGTTCGCCTGGAAATCGCAGTGATATCAGAAAACCTGTCCTCGAGTATTCTGGACCTCAGGATCGTAATCTGGAGTAGAACACGAGTATTTCCGACGTAAAATGACGAGAGGAATCGAATGCTGCAAGCAGAATTCAAATCCGAGCCTCCGTTCGTCGGGAAATCGCAGTAATATCCAAAAACGTATCCTAGACTATTTTGGCTCCCAAAATCATAATCTGGAGTAGAACACCAGTATTTCCGACGCAAAATGATGAGAGGAATCGAATGCCGCAACCAGAATTCAAATCCGAGCCTCCGTTCGTCTGAAAATCGCAGTCATATAAAAAAACGTATCCTAGACTATTTTGGCTCCCAAAATCATAATCTGGAGTAAAACACGCGTATTTCCGACGCAAAATGACGAGAGGAATCGAATGGCGCAAGCAGAATTCAAATCCGAGCCTTCGTTCGTCTGGAAATCGCAGTCATATTCAAAAACGTATCTTAGAATATTTTGGCTCCCAAAATCATAATCTGGAGTAGAACACACGTATTTCCGACGCAAAATGACGAGAGGAATCGAATGGCGCAAGCAGAATTCAAATCCGAGCCTTCGTTCGTCTGGAAATCGCAGTCATATCAGAAAACCTATCCTCGAGTATTTTGGCTCCCAAAATCGTAATCTGGAGTAGAACACGAGTATTTCCGACGCAAAATGACGAGAGGAATCGAATGCTGCAAGCAGAATTCAAATCCGAGCCTCCGTTCGTCGGGAAATCGCAGTCATATCCAAAAACGTATCCTAGACTATTTTGGCTCCCAAAATCAGAATCTGGAGTAAAACACACGTATTTCCGACGCAAAATGACGAGAGGAATCGAATGCCGCAAGCAGAATTCAAATCCGAGCCTCCGTTCGCCTGGAAATCGCAGTGATATCAGAAAACCTGTCCTCGAGTATTCTGGACCTCAGGATCGTAATCTGGAGTAGAACACGAGTATTTCCGACGTAAAATGACGAGAGGAATCGAATGCTGCAAGCAGAATTCAAATCCGAGCCTCCGTTCGTCGGGAAATCGCAGTAATATCCAAAAACGTATCCTAGAATATTTTGGCTCCCAAAATCATAATCTGGAGTAGAACACCAGTATTTCCGACGCAAAATGATGAGAGGAATCGAATGCCGCAACCAGAATTCAAATCCGAGCCTCCGTTCGTCTGAAAATCGCAGTCATATAAAAAAACGTATCCTAGACTATTTTGGCTCCCAAAATCATAATCTGGAGTAAAACACGCGTATTTCCGACGCAAAATGACGAGAGGAATCGAATGGCGCAAGCAGAATTCAAATCCGA
>CAXIEQ010000113.1:0-13331 GCA_964023945.1 Ectemnius cavifrons
TCGTCATTTTACGTCGAAAATGCTTGTGTTCTATTCCAGATTACGATCCTGAGGTCCAGAATACTCGAGGACAGGTTTTCTGATATGACTGCGATTTCCAGACGAACGGAGGCTCGGATTTGAATTCTGTTTGCGGCATTCGATTCCTCTCGTCATTTTGCGTAGGAAATATGTGTGTTCTATTCCAGATTATGATTTTGGGAGCCAAAATACTCGAAGATAGGTTTTTGCATATGACTGCGATTTCCAGACGAAGGGAGGCTCGGATTTGAATTCTGCTTGCGGCATTCGATTCCTCTCGTCATTTTACGTCGAAAATGCTTGTGTTCTATTCCAGATTACGATCCTGAGGTCCAGAATACTCGAGGACAGGTTTTCTGGTATGACTGCGATTTCTAGAAGAACGGAGGCTCGGATTTGAATTCTGCTTGCGGCATTCGATTCCTCTCGCCATTTTGCGTAGGAAATATGTGTGTTCTATTCCAGATTATGATTTTGGGAGCCAAAATACTCGAAGATAGGTTTTTGCATATGACTGCGATTTCCAGACGAACGGAGGCTCGGATTTGAATTCTGTTTGCGGCATTCGATTCCTCTCGTCATTTTGCGTAGGAAATATGTGTGTTCTATTCCAGATTATGATTTTGGGAGCCAAAATACTCGAAGATAGGTTTTTGGATATGACTGCGATTTCCAGACGAAGGGAGGCTCGGATTTGAATTCTGCTTGCGGCATTCGATTCCTCTCGTCATTTTGCGTAGGAAATATGTGTGTTCTATTCCAGATTATGATTTTGGGAGCCAAAATACTCGAAGATAGGTTTTTGGATATGACTGCGATTTCCAGACGAAGGGAGGCTCGGATTTGAATTCTGCTTGCGGCATTCGATTCCTCTCGTCATTTTACGTCGAAAATGCTTGTGTTCTATTCCAGATTACGATCCTGAGGTCCAGAATACTCGAGGACAGGTTTTCTGATATGACTGCGATTTCCAGAAGAACGGAGGCTCGGATTTGAATTCTGCTTGCGGCATTCGATTCCTCTCGTCATTTTACGTCGAAAATGCTTGTGTTCTATTCCAGATTACGATCCTGAGGTCCAGAATACTCGAGGACAGGTTTTCTGTAATGACTGCGATTTCCAGACGAACGGAGGCTCGGATTTGAATTCTGTTTGCGGCATTCGATTCCTCTCGTCATTTTGCGTAGGAAATATGTGTGTTCTATTCCAGATTATGATTTTGGGAGCCAAAATACTCGAAGATAGGTTTTTGGATATGACTGCGATTTCCAGACGAAGGGAGGCTCGGATTTGAATTCTGCTTGCGGCATTCGATTCCTCTCGTCATTTTGCGTAGGAAATATGTGTGTTCTATTCCAGATTATGATTTTGGGAGCCAAAATACTCGAAGATAGGTTTTTGCATATGACTGCGATTTCCAGACGAAGGGAGGCTCGGATTTGAATTCTGCTTCCGGCATTCGATTCCTCTCATCATTTTACGCCGGAAATGCATGTGTTCTATTGCAGATTATGATTTTGGGAGCCAAAATACTCGAAGATAGGTTTTTGCATATGACTGCGATTTCCAGACGAAGGGAGGCTCGGATTTGAATTCTGCTTGCGGCATTCGATTCCTCTCGTCATTTTACGTCGAAAATACTTGTGTTCTATTCCAGATTACGATCCTGAGGTCCAGAATACTCGAGGACAGGTTTTCTGATATGACTGCGATTTCCAGAAGAACGGAGGCTCGGATTTGAATTCTGCTTGCGGCATTCGATTCCTCTCGTCATTTTACGTCGTAAATGCTTGTGTTCTATTCCAGATTACGATCCTGAGGTCCAGAATACTCGAGGACAGGTTTTCTGGTATGACTGCGATTTCTAGAAGAACGGAGGCTCGGATTTGAATTCTGCTTGCGGCATTCGATTCCTCTCGTCATTTTGCGTCGGAAATGCATGTGTTCTACTCCAGATTATAATTTTGGGAGCCAAAATAGTCTAAGATAGGTTTTTGCATATGACTGCGATTTCCAGACGAAGGGAGGCTCGGATTTGAATTCTGCTTGCGGCATTCGATTCCTCTCGTCATTTTGCGTAGGAAATATGTGTGTTCTATTCTAGATTATGATTTTGGCAGCCAAAATACTCGAAGATAGGTTTTTGGATATGACTGCGATTTCCAGACGAAGGGAGGCTCGGATTTGAATTCTGCTTGCGGCATTCGATTCCTCTCGTCATTTTGCGTAGGAAATATGTGTGTTCTATTCCAGATTATGATTTTGGGAGCCAAAATACTCGAAGATAGGTTTTTGCATATGACTGCGATTTCCAGACGAAGGGAGGCTCGGATTTGAATTCTGCTTCCGGCATTCGATTCCTCTCATCATTTTACGCCGGAAATGCATGTGTTCTATTGCAGATTATGATTTTGGGAGCGAAAATACTCGAAGATAGGTTTTTGCATATGACTGCGATTTCCAGACGAAGGGAGGCTCGGATTTGAATTCTGCTTGCGGCATTCGATTCCTCTCGTCATTTTACGTCGAAAATACTTGTGTTCTATTCCAGATTACGATCCTGAGGTCCAGAATACTCGAGGACAGGTTTTCTGATATGACTGCGATTTCCAGAAGAACGGAGGCTCGGATTTGAATTCTGCTTGCGGCATTCGATTCCTCTTGTCATTTTGCGTCGGAAATGCATGTGTTCTACTCCAGATTATAATTTTGGGAGCCAAAATAGTCTAAGATAGGTTTTTGGATATGACTGCGATTTCCAGACGAAGGGAGGCCAGGATTTGAATTCTGCTTGCGGCATTCGATTCCTCTCGTCATTTTACGTCGAAAATGCTTGTGTTCTATTCCAGATTACGATCCTGAGGTCCAGAATACTCGAGGACAGGTTTTCTGATATGACTGCGATTTCCAGACGAACGGAGGCTCGGATTTGAATTCTGTTTGCGGCATTCGATTCCTCTCGTCATTTTGCGTAGGAAATATGTGTGTTCTATTCCAGATTATGATTTTGGGAGCCAAAATACTCGAAGATAGGTTTTTGCATATGACTGCGATTTCCAGACGAAGGGAGGCTCGGATTTGAATTCTGCTTGCGGCATTCGATTCCTCTCGTCATTTTACGTCGAAAATGCTTGTGTTCTATTCCAGATTACGATCCTGAGGTCCAGAATACTCGAGGACAGGTTTTCTGATATGCCTGCGATTTCCAGACGAAGGGAGGCTCGGATTTGAATTCTGCTTGCGGCATTCGATTCCTCTCGTCATTTTGCGTAGGAAATATGTGTGTTCTATTCCAGATTATGATTTTGGGAGCCAAAATACTCGAAGATAGGTTTTTGCATATGACTGCGATTTCCAGACGAAGGGAGGCTCGGATTTGAATTCTGCTTGCGGCATTCGATTCCTCTCGTCATTTTGCGTCGGAAATGCATGTGTTCTACTCCAGATTATAATTTTGGGAGCCAAAATAGTCTAAGATAGGTTTTTGGATATGACTGCGATTTCCAGACGAACGGAGGCTCGGATTTGAATTCTGCTTGCGGTATTCGATTCCTCTCGCCATTTTGCGTAGGAAATATGTGTGTTCTATTCCAGATTCTGATTTTGGGAGCCAAAATACTCGAAGATAGGTTTTTGCATATGACTGCGATTTCCAGACGAACGGAGGCTCGGATTTGAATTCTGTTTGCGGCATTCGATTCCTCTCGTCATTTTGCGTAGGAAATATGTGTGTTCTATTCCAGATTATGATTTTGGGAGCCAAAATACTCGAAGATAGGTTTTTGGATATGACTGCGATTTCCAGACGAAGGGAGGCTCGGATTTGAATTCTGCTTGCGGCATTCGATTCCTCTCGTCATTTTGCGTAGGAAATATGTGTGTTCTATTCCAGATTATGATTTTGGGAGCCAAAATACTCGAAGATAGGTTTTTGGATATGACTGCGATTTCCAGACGAAGGGAGGCTCGGATTTGAATTCTGCTTGCGGCATTCGATTCCTCTCGTCATTTTACGTCGAAAATGCTTGTGTTCTATTCCAGATTACGATCCTGAGGTCCAGAATACTCGAGGACAGGTTTTCTGATATGACTGCGATTTCCAGAAGAACGGAGGCTCGGATTTGAATTCTGCTTGCGGCATTCGATTCCTCTCGTCATTTTACGTCGAAAATGCTTGTGTTCTATTCCAGATTACGATCCTGAGGTCCAGAATACTCGAGGACAGGTTTTCTGTAATGACTGCGATTTCCAGACGAACGGAGGCTCGGATTTGAATTCTGTTTGCGGCATTCGATTCCTCTCGTCATTTTGCGTAGGAAATATGTGTGTTCTATTCTAGATTATGATTTTGGCAGCCAAAATACTCGAAGATAGGTTTTTGGATATGACTGCGATTTCCAGACGAAGGGAGGCTCGGATTTGAATTCTGCTTGCGGCATTCGATTCCTCTCGTCATTTTGCGTAGGAAATATGTGTGTTCTATTCCAGATTATGATTTTGGGAGCCAAAATTCTCGAAGATAGGTTTTTGCATATGACTGCGATTTCCAGACGAAGGGATGCTCGGATTTGAATTCTGCTTCCGGCATTCGATTCCTCTCATCATTTTACGCCGGAAATGCATGTGTTCTATTGCAGATTATGATTTTGGGAGCGAAAATACTCGAAGATAGGTTTTTGCATATGACTGCGATTTCCAGACGAAGGGAGGCTCGGATTTGAATTCTGCTTGCGGCATTCGATTCCTCTCGTCATTTTACGTCGAAAATACTTGTGTTCTATTCCAGATTACGATCCTGAGGTCCAGAATACTCGAGGACAGGTTTTCTGATATGACTGCGATTTCCAGAAGAACGGAGGCTCGGATTTGAATTCTGCTTGCGGCATTCGATTCCTCTTGTCATTTTGCGTCGGAAATGCATGTGTTCTACTCCAGATTATAATTTTGGGAGCCAAAATAGTCTAAGATAGGTTTTTGGATATGACTGCGATTTCCAGACGAAGGGAGGCCAGGATTTGAATTCTGCTTGCGGCATTCGATTCCTCTCGTCATTTTACGTCGAAAATGCTTGTGTTCTATTCCAGATTACGATCCTGAGGTCCAGAATACTCGAGGACAGGTTTTCTGATATGACTGCGATTTCCAGACGAACGGAGGCTCGGATTTGAATTCTGTTTGCGGCATTCGATTCCTCTCGTCATTTTGCGTAGGAAATATGTGTGTTCTATTCCAGATTATGATTTTGGGAGCCAAAATACTCGAAGATAGGTTTTTGCATATGACTGCGATTTCCAGACGAAGGGAGGCTCGGATTTGAATTCTGCTTGCGGCATTCGATTCCTCTCGTCATTTTACGTCGAAAATGCTTGTGTTCTATTCCAGATTACGATCCTGAGGTCCAGAATACTCGAGGACAGGTTTTCTGGTATGACTGCGATTTCTAGAAGAACGGAGGCTCGGATTTGAATTCTGCTTGCGGCATTCGATTCCTCTCGCCATTTTGCGTAGGAAATATGTGTGTTCTATTCCAGATTATGATTTTGGGAGCCAAAATACTCGAAGATAGGTTTTTGCATATGACTGCGATTTCCAGACGAACGGAGGCTCGGATTTGAATTCTGTTTGCGGCATTCGATTCCTCTCGTCATTTTGCGTAGGAAATATGTGTGTTCTATTCCAGATTATGATTTTGGGAGCCAAAATACTCGAAGATAGGTTTTTGGATATGACTGCGATTTCCAGACGAAGGGAGGCTCGGATTTGAATTCTGCTTGCGGCATTCGATTCCTCTCGTCATTTTGCGTAGGAAATATGTGTGTTCTATTCCAGATTATGATTTTGGGAGCCAAAATACTCGAAGATAGGTTTTTGGATATGACTGCGATTTCCAGACGAAGGGAGGCTCGGATTTGAATTCTGCTTGCGGCATTCGATTCCTCTCGTCATTTTACGTCGAAAATGCTTGTGTTCTATTCCAGATTACGATCCTGAGGTCCAGAATACTCGAGGACAGGTTTTCTGATATGACTGCGATTTCCAGAAGAACGGAGGCTCGGATTTGAATTCTGCTTGCGGCATTCGATTCCTCTCGTCATTTTACGTCGAAAATGCTTGTGTTCTATTCCAGATTACGATCCTGAGGTCCAGAATACTCGAGGACAGGTTTTCTGTAATGACTGCGATTTCCAGACGAACGGAGGCTCGGATTTGAATTCTGTTTGCGGCATTCGATTCCTCTCGTCATTTTGCGTAGGAAATATGTGTGTTCTATTCCAGATTATGATTTTGGGAGCCAAAATACTCGAAGATAGGTTTTTGGATATGACTGCGATTTCCAGACGAAGGGAGGCTCGGATTTGAATTCTGCTTGCGGCATTCGATTCCTCTCGTCATTTTGCGTAGGAAATATGTGTGTTCTATTCCAGATTATGATTTTGGGAGCCAAAATACTCGAAGATAGGTTTTTGCATATGACTGCGATTTCCAGACGAAGGGAGGCTCGGATTTGAATTCTGCTTCCGGCATTCGATTCCTCTCATCATTTTACGCCGGAAATGCATGTGTTCTATTGCAGATTATGATTTTGGGAGCCAAAATACTCGAAGATAGGTTTTTGCATATGACTGCGATTTCCAGACGAAGGGAGGCTCGGATTTGAATTCTGCTTGCGGCATTCGATTCCTCTCGTCATTTTACGTCGAAAATACTTGTGTTCTATTCCAGATTACGATCCTGAGGTCCAGAATACTCGAGGACAGGTTTTCTGATATGACTGCGATTTCCAGAAGAACGGAGGCTCGGATTTGAATTCTGCTTGCGGCATTCGATTCCTCTCGTCATTTTACGTCGTAAATGCTTGTGTTCTATTCCAGATTACGATCCTGAGGTCCAGAATACTCGAGGACAGGTTTTCTGGTATGACTGCGATTTCTAGAAGAACGGAGGCTCGGATTTGAATTCTGCTTGCGGCATTCGATTCCTCTCGTCATTTTGCGTCGGAAATGCATGTGTTCTACTCCAGATTATAATTTTGGGAGCCAAAATAGTCTAAGATAGGTTTTTGCATATGACTGCGATTTCCAGACGAAGGGAGGCTCGGATTTGAATTCTGCTTGCGGCATTCGATTCCTCTCGTCATTTTGCGTAGGAAATATGTGTGTTCTATTCTAGATTATGATTTTGGCAGCCAAAATACTCGAAGATAGGTTTTTGGATATGACTGCGATTTCCAGACGAAGGGAGGCTCGGATTTGAATTCTGCTTGCGGCATTCGATTCCTCTCGTCATTTTGCGTAGGAAATATGTGTGTTCTATTCCAGATTATGATTTTGGGAGCCAAAATACTCGAAGATAGGTTTTTGCATATGACTGCGATTTCCAGACGAAGGGAGGCTCGGATTTGAATTCTGCTTCCGGCATTCGATTCCTCTCATCATTTTACGCCGGAAATGCATGTGTTCTATTGCAGATTATGATTTTGGGAGCGAAAATACTCGAAGATAGGTTTTTGCATATGACTGCGATTTCCAGACGAAGGGAGGCTCGGATTTGAATTCTGCTTGCGGCATTCGATTCCTCTCGTCATTTTACGTCGAAAATACTTGTGTTCTATTCCAGATTACGATCCTGAGGTCCAGAATACTCGAGGACAGGTTTTCTGATATGACTGCGATTTCCAGAAGAACGGAGGCTCGGATTTGAATTCTGCTTGCGGCATTCGATTCCTCTTGTCATTTTGCGTCGGAAATGCATGTGTTCTACTCCAGATTATAATTTTGGGAGCCAAAATAGTCTAAGATAGGTTTTTGGATATGACTGCGATTTCCAGACGAAGGGAGGCCAGGATTTGAATTCTGCTTGCGGCATTCGATTCCTCTCGTCATTTTACGTCGAAAATGCTTGTGTTCTATTCCAGATTACGATCCTGAGGTCCAGAATACTCGAGGACAGGTTTTCTGATATGACTGCGATTTCCAGACGAACGGAGGCTCGGATTTGAATTCTGTTTGCGGCATTCGATTCCTCTCGTCATTTTGCGTAGGAAATATGTGTGTTCTATTCCAGATTATGATTTTGGGAGCCAAAATACTCGAAGATAGGTTTTTGCATATGACTGCGATTTCCAGACGAAGGGAGGCTCGGATTTGAATTCTGCTTGCGGCATTCGATTCCTCTCGTCATTTTACGTCGAAAATGCTTGTGTTCTATTCCAGATTACGATCCTGAGGTCCAGAATACTCGAGGACAGGTTTTCTGATATGACTGCGATTTCCAGAAGAACGGAGGCTCGGATTTGAATTCTGCTTGCGGCATTCTATTCCTCTCGTCATTTTACGTCGAAAATGCTTGTGTTCTATTCCAGATTACGATCCTGAGGTCCAGAATACTCGAGGACAGGTTTTCTGATATGCCTGCGATTTCTAGACGAACGGAGGCTCGGATTTGAATTCTGTTTGCGGCATTCGATTCCTCTCGTCATTTTGCGTAGGAAATATGTGTGTTCTATTCCAGATTATGATTTTGGGAGCCAAAATACTCGAAGATAGGTTTTTGCATATGACTGCGATTTCCAGACGAAGGGAGGCTCGGATTTGAATTCTGCTTGCGGCATTCTATTCCTCTCGTCATTTTACGTCGAAAATGCTTGTGTTCTATTCCAGATTACGATCCTGAGGTCCAGAATACTCGAGGACAGGTTTTCTGATATGCCTGCGATTTCTAGACGAACGGAGGCTCGGATTTGAATTCTGTTTGCGGCATTCGATTCCTCTCGTCATTTTGCGTAGGAAATATGTGTGTTCTATTCCAGATTATGATTTTGGGAGCCAAAATACTCGAAGATAGGTTTTTGGATATGACTGCGATTTTCAGACGAAGGGAGGCTCGGATTTGAATTCTGCTTGCGGCATTCGATTCCTCTCGTCATTTTGCGTCGGAAATATGTGTGTTCTATTCCAGATTATGATTTTGGGAGCCAAAATACTCGAAGATAGGTTTTTGCATATGACTGCGATTTCCAGACGAAGGGAGGCTCGGATTTGAATTCTGCTTGCGGCATTCGATTCCTCTCGTCATTTTACGTCGAAAATGCTTGTGTTCTATTCCAGATTACGATCCTGAGGTCCAGAATACTCGAGGACAGGTTTTCTGATATGACTGCGATTTCCAGAAGAACGGAGGCTCGGATTTGAATTCTGCTTGCGGCATTCTATTCCTCTCGTCATTTTACGTCGAAAATGCTTGTGTTCTATTCCAGATTACGATCCTGAGGTCCAGAATACTCGAGGACAGGTTTTCTGATATGCCTGCGATTTCTAGACGAACGGAGGCTCGGATTTGAATTCTGTTTGCGGCATTCGATTCCTCTCGTCATTTTGCGTAGGAAATATGTGTGTTCTATTCCAGATTATGATTTTGGGAGCCAAAATACTCGAAGATAGGTTTTTGGATATGACTGCGATTTTCAGACGAAGGGAGGCTCGGATTTGAATTCTGCTTGCGGCATTCGATTCCTCTCGTCATTTTGCGTCGGAAATGCATGTGTTCTACTCCAGATTATAATTTTGGGAGCCAAAATAGTCTAAGATAGGTTTTTGGATATGACTGCGATTTCCAGACGAACGGAGGCTCGGATTTGAATTCTGCTTGCGGCATTCGATTCCTCTCGCCATTTTGCGTAGGAAATATGTGTGTTCTATTCCAGATTCTGATTTTGGGAGCCAAAATACTCGAAGATAGGTTTTTGCATATGACTGCGATTTCCAGACGAACGGAGGCTCGGATTTGAATTCTGTTTGCGGCATTCGATTCCTCTCGTCATTTTGCGTAGGAAATATGTGTGTTCTATTCCAGATTATGATTTTGGGAGCCAAAATACTCGAAGATAGGTTTTTGGATATGACTGCGATTTCCAGACGAAGGGAGGCTCGGATTTGAATTCTGCTTGCGGCATTCGATTCCTCTCGTCATTTTGCGTAGGAAATATGTGTGTTCTATTCCAGATTATGATTTTGGGAGCCAAAATACTCGAAGATAGGTTTTTGCATATGACTGCGATTTCCAGACGAAGGGAGGCTCGGATTTGAATTCTGCTTCCGGCATTCGATTCCTCTCATCATTTTACGCCGGAAATGCATGTGTTCTATTGCAGATTATGATTTTGGGAGCCAAAATACTCGAAGATAGGTTTTTGCATATGACTGCGATTTCCAGACGAAGGGAGGCTCGGATTTGAATTCTGCTTGCGGCATTCGATTCCTCTCGTCATTTTACGTCGAAAATACTTGTGTTCTATTCCAGATTACGATCCTGAGGTCCAGAATACTCGAGGACAGGTTTTCTGATATGACTGCGATTTCCAGAAGAACGGAGGCTCGGATTTGAATTCTGCTTGCGGCATTCGATTCCTCTTGTCATTTTGCGTCGGAAATGCATGTGTTCTACTCCAGATTATAATTTTGGGAGCCAAAATAGTCTAAGATAGGTTTTTGGATATGACTGCGATTTCCAGACGAAGGGAGGCCAGGATTTGAATTCTGCTTGCGGCATTCGATTCCTCTCGTCATTTTACGTCGAAAATGCTTGTGTTCTATTCCAGATTACGATCCTGAGGTCCAGAATACTCGAGGACAGGTTTTCTGATATGACTGCGATTTCCAGACGAACGGAGGCTCGGATTTGAATTCTGTTTGCGGCATTCGATTCCTCTCGTCATTTTGCGTAGGAAATATGTGTGTTCTATTCCAGATTATGATTTTGGGAGCCAAAATACTCGAAGATAGGTTTTTGCATATGACTGCGATTTCCAGACGAAGGGAGGCTCGGATTTGAATTCTGCTTGCGGCATTCGATTCCTCTCGTCATTTTACGTCGAAAATGCTTGTGTTCTATTCCAGATTACGATCCTGAGGTCCAGAATACTCGAGGACAGGTTTTCTGATATGACTGCGATTTCCAGAAGAACGGAGGCTCGGATTTGAATTCTGCTTGCGGCATTCTATTCCTCTCGTCATTTTACGTCGAAAATGCTTGTGTTCTATTCCAGATTACGATCCTGAGGTCCAGAATACTCGAGGACAGGTTTTCTGATATGCCTGCGATTTCTAGACGAACGGAGGCTCGGATTTGAATTCTGTTTGCGGCATTCGATTCCTCTCGTCATTTTGCGTAGGAAATATGTGTGTTCTATTCCAGATTATGATTTTGGGAGCCAAAATACTCGAAGATAGGTTTTTGGATATGACTGCGATTTTCAGACGAAGGGAGGCTCGGATTTGAATTCTGCTTGCGGCATTCGATTCCTCTCGTCATTTTGCGTCGGAAATGCATGTGTTCTACTCCAGATTATAATTTTGGGAGCCAAAATAGTCTAAGATAGGTTTTTGGATATGACTGCGATTTCCAGACGAACGGAGGCTCGGATTTGAATTCTGCTTGCGGCATTCGATTCCTCTCGCCATTTTGCGTAGGAAATATGTGTGTTCTATTCCAGATTCTGATTTTGGGAGCCAAAATACTCGAAGATAGGTTTTTGCATATGACTGCGATTTCCAGACGAACGGAGGCTCGGATTTGAATTCTGTTTGCGGCATTCGATTCCTCTCGTCATTTTGCGTAGGAAATATGTGTGTTCTATTCCAGATTATGATTTTGGGAGCCAAAATACTCGAAGATAGGTTTTTGGATATGACTGCGATTTCCAGACGAAGGGAGGCTCGGATTTGAATTCTGCTTGCGGCATTCGATTCCTCTCGTCATTTTGCGTAGGAAATATGTGTGTTCTATTCCAGATTATGATTTTGGGAGCCAAAATACTCGAAGATAGGTTTTTGGATATGACTGCGATTTCCAGACGAAGGGAGGCTCGGATTTGAATTCTGCTTGCGGCATTCGATTCCTCTCGTCATTTTACGTCGAAAATGCTTGTGTTCTATTCCAGATTACGATCCTGAGGTCCAGAATACTCGAGGACAGGTTTTCTGATATGACTGCGATTTCCAGAAGAACGGAGGCTCGGATTTGAATTCTGCTTGCGGCATTCGATTCCTCTCGTCATTTTGCGTCGGAAATGCATGTGTTCTACTCCAGATTATAATTTTGGGAGCCAAAATAGTCTAAGATAGGTTTTTGCATATGACTGCGATTTCCAGACGAAGGGAGGCTCGGATTTGAATTCTGCTTGCGGCATTCGATTCCTCTCGTCATTTTGCGTAGGAAATATGTGTGTTCTATTCTAGATTATGATTTTGGCAGCCAAAATACTCGAAGATAGGTTTTTGGATATGACTGCGATTTCCAGACGAAGGGAGGCTCGGATTTGAATTCTGCTTGCGGCATTCGATTCCTCTCGTCATTTTGCGTAGGAAATATGTGTGTTCTATTCCAGATTATGATTTTGGGAGCCAAAATACTCGAAGATAGGTTTTTGCATATGACTGCGATTTCCAGACGAAGGGAGGCTCGGATTTGAATTCTGCTTCCGGCATTCGATTCCTCTCATCATTTTACGCCGGAAATGCATGTGTTCTATTGCAGATTATGATTTTGGGAGCGAAAATACTCGAAGATAGGTTTTTGCATATGACTGCGATTTCCAGACGAAGGGAGGCTCGGATTTGAATTCTGCTTGCGGCATTCGATTCCTCTCGTCATTTTACGTCGAAAATACTTGTGTTCTATTCCAGATTACGATCCTGAGGTCCAGAATACTCGAGGACAGGTTTTCTGATATGACTGCGATTTCCAGAAGAACGGAGGCTCGGATTTGAATTCTGCTTGCGGCATTCGATTCCTCTTGTCATTTTGCGTCGGAAATGCATGTGTTCTACTCCAGATTATAATTTTGGGAGCCAAAATAGTCTAAGATAGGTTTTTGGATATGACTGCGATTTCCAGACGAAGGGAGGCCAGGATTTGAATTCTGCTTGCGGCATTCGATTCCTCTCGTCATTTTACGTCGAAAATGCTTGTGTTCTATTCCAGATTACGATCCTGAGGTCCAGAATACTCGAGGACAGGTTTTCTGATATGACTGCGATTTCCAGACGAACGGAGGCTCGGATTTGAATTCTGTTTGCGGCATTCGATTCCTCTCGTCATTTTGCGTAGGAAATATGTGTGTTCTATTCCAGATTATGATTTTGGGAGCCAAAATACTCGAAGATAGGTTTTTGCATATGACTGCGATTTCCAGACGAAGGGAGGCTCGGATTTGAATTCTGCTTGCGGCATTCGATTCCTCTCGTCATTTTACGTCGAAAATGCTTGTGTTCTATTCCAGATTACGATCCTGAGGTCCAGAATACTCGAGG